>CM076582.1:15992526-16149692 GCA_034641835.2 Pinus albicaulis | reverse complement strand
CTAATTCATAGTTCTATAGTCTCACTTATTCTATATGAATTTTTGCTCAGTATTGGAAATGTACCGTATGTTGCACCAAGCGAGGAGATGTCGAGGAACTCCATTTATTTCTAGATGTATCTGTGCAGAAAAATGCGGTACTTAAGCACCAAATGTTTCTTTGAATCTTTGATACCCAACTTTGTGCATAGGGTATGGAATAGATTCTTCATCTCATGCACATCTTGATCCCTTTGTCGTCGCAACATAGTCCATTATATGTACTTGTCCTCATAGCTCCCCACGGGGTAATATTGTTACTTTATGGCGTATCAAAAAGAATTTCAAGTGGGTTCGATCGAGAACAAGGAGGATTCCCTCTCGTTCTTTTGCTCACAATAGGTTTCCCACCAGCCCTTGACATGGGGGGTGGCTTTGAGGAGTGCAAAAGTTATTTTTTCCTGATTGGAAAAGTCATGAATCCAAAAATATGCTTCTAATAGATTCAACCATTTATCTATGGCTTTTGCATCTATTTGGACCTCAAATATGGGAATGTTTAAGTTAACTTGTACCTTAAAACGAGTGGTGCCTCCAGAGTGGCTGCAATGAAGATGCATCATTGGTGGGTAGTCGTTGAAGGATCTGGGAAAATTTATCCATTATCACATTCCTATGTTTCTCGAGGGCCTCCTCGAGAAGTATTTTGATAGGATCTCTTGCTCCCTCGTCTTTCTTTTCTTCCGCCTTGGGAGGTTGTCAGGGTTTGTGGGGTTGATCCAGCAAAGGTTCAACTAGATCAAGCCCTAACTCCTTATACCTTGATCTCATTGGGGACATGCAAAGAAAGACCGAGAAAGAGAAGACCCACTCATATACCGCTGATCCAGATTTATGTAGGAACACAATAAAATACATAAATAAACATAAAATTAGAGATGCAACATAAATAAAACTTCATTTCATTAATATCAAATAACTGAAATATGCTTACAGACATAATGGAAATAAACTAGCTTGGGTGATGGTAAATTATCTCAGAGAAGAGATGTGGCAGCTACATGCCTCTAAAATGTGTTAGAATGAGGCTCGAAGGCCTATTTATTATTAAGAAACAATTTAAACCCCTAAACATCTAAAAACCTAACCTTAGGAGATGAAGTGCCAAAACTATGCTAGCCCCATTTGGGTAAATTGGTACATCAACTTCCCGGGGTCATAACTTTGGCATATGATCTTTGTTTGGAGCGCAAAATACCTCGTTAGAAACATTTATCTGAGGAATACAACATTTGAGTGGCCAATATTGGTAAAACACTCATGTTGGCCCCTATTTTCACAAAAAATGTCGTTTAGGGCCTCAAAACAACTCCACAAGTTGAGGACCTGAAAAAATTCCAAAAATAGTAAATTGTGCTACAATTAAGGAAACTAAAAAACTAAAAGAAACAATGGTGTCGGTCTAAGTGGAATAGGTGTGTGGCCACCAATATCCACCTGTATCATTTGTGGAGAAGAACACATGATGTGTACGTGCCCTTACAAGGAACAAAAGAAGAATAAGTCATGTAAATTCTAGACACCTGAAACAACAACCAACAATACAAAGAGAGACGAGGAAATATCCCCACAAGTTTTCCAAAATATTGTGAAGTCCTCTTGGACTATTTAGAAAGTTGTTTTGGAACTTGAAGTCACTGTAGACCTCAAGGAAGACACTGATTAAAATTGTATTCTTGTTCTAAGTGCTCTTGTTGAAATAAATATGGGATGTTTGATGTGTTGTGAATCGATATATTTTTTAGTCCTTTGTTTGTTATCATTGGCTACATGTTTATGTTTTGGTTGATTTTGAGCATGGTCATGCTTTGTGTTGTTTGTCATGTGTTTTTGTTGTGATTTTTCTTTGTTTTTCATTTTTATTTCCTTCTTCATTTGGTCATGGCTTGGTTTGTTGGGTGTGGGAAATAGAAGTAAATAACCTCAGGGATAAGAGCTAAATAAAAATCAAATAAAAGTTCAATACCCTGATTAAATTTCGTGCATGCGATAGATTGTAGTAGAGGGAAAATGAAGATAATGAATCATCCAAGAGGGCCTAGCTCGGTCCACTTGAATAAAATAGGAAACAATATGATAGATATTAAAATACCATAACAAGGAGGTTTACATAACTTAAATAGTGCTTAGCTGATGTATATTTCATATTTCATGAATATGTGAATAATGAGATGAAGGTTTAATGATTCCATTTCATTTTGCGAGTCATTTTTTGAGAACCACCATAGTAGGAGGATGATTAATTCAATTTCTTTTATATGATGATTGCATGAATGAATATGCATGTGAATGGTTGAATATTGCAATTACAAATATGCTAACAACTAGTTGGGTTTTTTAAAATACTTCATCTATGAATGCTTGTGATGATAACCAAATCAAACGAGAAAGCATGGAACTTAGGAGAAGTCTGTCGTGATGACAATGTTTTTCTATGGCACTTTTTTTTATCTCATGAGAGCAAGTCATAACTAGTACCTTAATTATAAGACTTCATGAGTAGTGCAATGGAGCACACCAAACCGTTACTTGGCCATAAGACCCCTTACACATTACATTAGAGCATGCCAAATCAGTACTTGGATTACCCCATGCAAGAAAGCCTAAACAGATAGACTTCCTCGAATGGGGGTTTCCTGGGCCTAAAAGGGTGAATAGCTAATGGGGGATTCATGCAGGAAAACCCTTGGATAGGTAGATTGCTTAGAATGGGGTTTACCTGGGCCCAAAAGGGTGAGTAACTGACGAGAGCCCATATAGGAGAACCTTTGGACGAGTAGACTTCTCAGAATAGGGGTTACCTAGGCCCATAAACGTGAATAGTTGATGGGTGCCCCATGCTCACTGAGATATGGGATTAAGGGGGCTTGTTTGGTGTTGTACGAAAAGATGGAACTGGTTGGAGACCACTTGAAACTATGGAGCATATACACCACTTAGTGCTTTCTTTGCTTGTGAAACCACTCAGTGAGCTAGAATTAAAGACAGATCTAGATTGAAGACTTCAAGACTTAGTAGAGATTCCTTGGAGCTATGGAGCATATATACCACTAAGTTCTTGCTTCTTCTATGAAACCACATAGGGCCAACCGAACCATTAATTACACCATTAAGCACTTGCTTTGTTTGTGAAACCATTTAGTGCATGCTGAGCAATTAATCACACCATTGAGTGTTTTCTTGGTTGTTAAACCACTATGTGCTTGTGGAGCCAAAGGAAGCATAAAATAATTGTAAAAATACGTATCATTTTAAAGAATTCTTTTTTTGAAACTGTGGTTTTAGTTGATTTAAATTTTTATGATAATTGGATGCTTGTTATATAGGTAAATTACTGAGCTAACCAACATAAATATATGAATAAAATTACAAAGCAATATCTGAGTGGTGCAACTGAAGCACAATAGAGTTGAAGACTTCATAAACCAGGCCATTATGGTGACAATAGAACCCTATGATATGCATTAATTGCCATAAGACAAGCCATGACAAATGTGTTGTGTTATTAGAGCAAGACAAATGGACGTCTTTGTTGTGAGGCTCCATCAAGACTCTTCTAGTGCAAGGAGGCCTTACCAAGGAATGGATCACTCGAGGGACTAGGGAGGCGGAGAAGGGAATACCTAAACTTGGAAGGTGTGTGACTGCAATGAAGAGTAAATTGAAGTAAATGGGTTTTCAAGGGGTCATGTTCATATTTAGTGGGTTTATAAATGCATTGGGTATGTGGGAGAGATAACATGCCACTATTGTAGAGCCCTATTTCACCATCTTTCACTCATTTGGTTCAATTAATAGAGCTCTCTCAAAGCTCTAGTGTGCTTGCAGCACACCTTGCTCATGAATACTGGTTTAATCCAGACAATGCTCATACCATTTCCTTTGTCATTCATATTGTTTCAATTAACTTGTTTCCATCATTGAGTAACCTTATTCTCATCCTGGTTTAATTAACATAGCTCTTTCAAAGCTCTCTTTTGCTCGCACCATCTCTGAGATAGATCCCTATCACACTACTCTATCTCACTTTCTATCACTCTGTCTAAGAAAATAAGTATCTTTGGGATTTTTATGTTGAGTTTTTGAATCAGTGGATGTAATTCACTGGGACTTCTCTGAATGTATTAAAACTACTGATCATTCCCTTTATTTAAGCATGTGTTCCCAATGAGGAGAACAATTATTGATTTCAATTATTGGGTGCTTGTTTGACTGTGAAACTACTAGTACTTTCCCATATATTATTAAACCACCTGATCATTGTGTGCCTGGTGGGATGTGAAACTACTAATACTTTCTCATATCATGTTAAATTACCTGATCACTAGGTGCTTGCTATTGACTGTGAAATCAGTAGTGTTTTCCCATTCACTATTAAGCCACCAGATTATTGAGTGATTGCCTATTTGTTGTTAAAACACCCAACCCCTAGGTGCTTGTTGTAGGTTTTGAAACCCCTTTAGCTCGCCTATTTTTTGTTAAACAACCTAATTATTGGGTGTTTGTTTGGATGTAAAAATACTAGTGCTTACGAATCTATAGTTAAACCACCTATAAAGTGAAATCAATCCTCTAAAGTTGAGTAATATATTTCTCTGAAATCCATTGAATCTCTTGATAGCTAGACCAATCCATTGGTATGATACTCTTGTGCAATCAATTCCTCAGACTCTGTATCCAGCTCAGGGGTGGTTGGTTGCAAGACATATCTTAGTGTAATTGTCCTATGGTTGGGTGGTGAGTGGAAGTCCCTCCTTCAATTGTTCGTTAAATACACTTAGAGGTATATTTTGATCAACCTTGAATGCCTAAACTGTGAATTTGTCTAGCATGTGCAAGATTTGTAGACTAATGTGTATGCTATGAATTGAATGAACACCTAAGTTGTGTTGAAAATTACATATTTCATGAGGATTATGAAAAATTAAGGGCTTAAAAATACACTCATGTTATTTCCGTAGTTAAAAATTTGATGGTTTTAATAACCAAATACTTCTTATTGTTTAAAACATTAAATTGTAGCTTTATTTGAGTAGTGATGCAAACTTGTTAATATGCTTAATTTTTCACCTCTCGGGAAACAAGTTTCACTAATTTTCATAAGGTCAACAAAGTTGGGTTGCTTTTTATATTTTCTTATTCATCTTACAAAACAATGTGGGTTGTATTTTGGACCATGTACCTTCTCTTAAAAGCCTAAGTCAGGAGTGATTCTCACCCTTTTCCATTTTCAAATCGACAAAGCATGCAATGATTCTAACCTTAGGCATATTTCTGCTAAGAATTGGGGATTAAGATTTCCCCCTCTCATCGTTCTCACTTATTGAAATTCGTAGCATATAGTTTGTGGTATCAACCAAAATAAATATTAACAATAAATGTGTCGCTACCACTAGGTAGGTTGGGCTTTCACCTCTCGACAAACTAACAAGCAAGAAGAACCAGCCCTACGAGCACTCTGCCTTCCGGATTTTTGCATGTATTAGGCCAAAAATAGGTTGAAGGAACCTAAGTTGAAAAAAAAACATCAAGGGTAGAAAATCTCGCCAACTGATCAAAGTGGACACTTGACTTATAATGGGAGGGAATACCTTCTATACAAGTTGGTACTTGAATTTTACTATATATGCTCCTTATCAATAGATTTTTCTAGCTACCTTTATTAAATTGGATACTAGTCTACCCCCTTTAAGGGAATAATACAGGATTCAAGCATAACCTAGTGAAGGCCTTTCAAAGGAATCCATCGTGTGCTAAAAACTACACTAAATAACTTAGGCGAATGACACATGTTTGAGTCAAGATTTTGATCTTGTTCAAACATATGGTGGATTTTACCCTTAAGAACCATAATATCAAGTTGGTGAGTCGTGTGATGGGAAACCCCTACTGACTAACCTAGAAGAGGGGTTGGCCTTGTAGTCACCACCTCTCTCTCTAAAAAAATTATATGAGCGGCTTCTTCCCATTTAGTGATTGGCATTAGGGTCTTTAGATGAATAAAAAATGTCAAACATAACCATTGCAAATGGTCCATGATCCAACGTGATATGGGATTAGGTTGGTCCTGGTAGCAAGTTCTCAAAAATTGAGCCCCAAAAAAAACCATGCAATAATGGATGGGGGAGACTGGGCTAATAGACCTGACGCCGGTTGGGATCGGGTCCAATGATTTCTCAGCTATCGAGCCACTGAGACCCAAAGAATAATGCATAGAGTGGTAGAGTGATGTTGATATGGTGTGACATGGCCTAGGGATGGACCCCACTAGGTTCTCAGGCATAAGACATTGGTTGTTATCGAATGTAAATTCCAAAGAGGAGGAAAGTCCTCTTGACTTGGTGAGAATTGTGCCACGGAGGACCCACCAGTCATACGGGATTGCATTAGCCACCGTGTTAGAAATGTAGACATGTGGAGAGAAAAGTTGAGAGAACCTCAAGCTACTGCAACATGGAACTGGGCGCTCCATCGCATCTTGGCCTTTGGCCTTATTAACAATGTACACATTGGTAAGTTGAAACATTGGTAGACCCATATGGTTGATGTGGTAATGCAACTTGGAGCAGGTGGAGTCCACATAGGTTTCACGTGGCGCCCTAGTGATGACTTGACCTTTTATAATAGGAAAAATGTTCTATCGGGCATAAATTTCAATCTGGGACTCAGATTGAGGTGGAATTTATATCGCTAGAAAGCTCACACCGAGATGGAAGTGATTGCGATATCAGTTTTTAATTCCACAAAATTTTAAAAAGGATCATTTTTCATAACCCCATGTTCATGACAGATTATGGAAGTTGGGTTAAGATATTGGTAACATGTTAGGTCCTATAATACTAGTGTATCCCCTTATTGTAATTCTTAGTGTAGCCCCCTTATTGTTATTGTTGTGCCCTTACATTATTATTGTTATGTAGGCTCTAATTATATTGGGACCCCTTAGACTCTTATATACAGAAAGTAGGTTTTATCATTTGAATCATCCAAAAATTATTCATTTATGTATTTTAAAGGAGGTTTTCCACTCAAAGTGGATAGGTTTTAAGTTGTTGATCTATATTTCTTATATTTTGTGAGTTGGATGCATAAAATTTGGTATAAGAGCTTTGGATTCTAGGGTTTCGCTTCTTAAAACGGGCCATCATGGAATTTTCACTATAATTTTTTTTTGGCGAAGCTTCAGAACATGAAATTGAAACCACATGGAATCAAAATCTTGGTGAAATTCATGCTGGAATTTTAGAGCTTGGTTCACTATATTTTGGGAGATATGATCTGAGGAAGTTATGGTTTTTGCAGGCTCGATAATTCAGTCTGAAACAGGTGACCGAGGGAAAATCATCATAATTTTCGTTTCAGGCATCGGATTTGAATTCTATAAAAAGTCGTCGAAAGTGCATGGATTTAATTTTATTTTATATTAATTTAAGGGCCAAAGGATGAAACTATGACATGTGGCACGTCGTACAAGTTCGCTCTATTGAACCAATTCATACTTAGGCCATTGTGGGGAATCAAAGATAACTTTATCTTAAAGAATCCAAATTAGGTCTGACCTATGGAATTGGAAATAAGACTCAGAGGGATACTATAGGACAAAATTTCAAACCTTTTGGATCCGAAATCATAGAGATACATCAGGTTCAATATACAGCTCCTCAAAAGCAAGAAAAAAGTGTGTATTTTTTTTTTAAATTGCATAACTTTTGTTTCAAAAATAATTTTGAAGTGATTCCAAGGGAATAATGAAGAATCGATATCAATATTGGGTTCTAAAATGTATCCCAAAAATAATTCCACACCCATTAAGCACTCAGAAAGCTATACTATGACACTTGAAGGGGAATAATTGCAACATGATATATCAAAATTGTGAGACCAAATGCAACAAATTTCGCTCTCGTAAAGAGTAACCAAAAATGAAATGGAAGCTAAGATAGATGGTATGGAAGATAATATGGAAGAAAAAATGGAATATTTGAAGGAAGGTCTAACAAATTTGCTACAATAAATGATTCCTAATGTCGAAATGGTATTAGATGAAACTCATGATGAGAACAAAAAAAAAATGTTAATCATGATTGCATAGCCTCTAATGTTGGATTGAAGACCCACCATATTCCAAAGATTGATATGAGGAAGTTTGATGGAAAGGATCTGATAACATGTATACTACAAATGGAACAATACTTTGATCTCCATAATTTGCAACACACACAAAAGGTACGCATTGCAACTTTATATTTAGAACCCAGTCAGTTTGTATGGAATCGATGGCTTTGTTCTTGTAAACCACCAGTCACTTGATCAATATTTACGGAGGAAATGATATCACACTATGAGGATACATAGAGAAACACCTTCTTTAGCCAATTGATAAATCTCAAATAAAAGGGTTCAATGATGGAGGACATTGAGGACTTCCAAAAATCGAATATAAGGGTAAATGATATTCCAGAGGAAGATAGGATTGATGTCTTCATAGGGACTTTAAAGGATAACTTACAACATGAGGTTCAACTTTGGGAACTTGATACATTGGAGAAGGCATTCAAGTTGGAAAAAAAAAATTTGAAAGCCAAATTATGGTAGCAAGGAAGCCCACCACTCACAACTATAAAGATGGAAGTGTTGCTACTCCCATCCTTCCACAACCTACAAGGTTGACACCACAACAGTTGGAAGAAAAAATAGCAAATGGATTTGTTATAGTTGTGATAAAAAATACACTAAAGGTCATAAATGTGCTAAGAAGAAATTATTTTACATAGATTGTGAATAGGAGGAAGAAAAGGAACAAAAAAATTCAAAAGAAGAGGATATACACCCGAAACCAACCTTAGATAAAGAAAAAATGAATCCAAACATATCTTGTAATGCATTAGCAGGAATTACCACTCCTCAAACTCTCAATATAGAAGGACATATGAAGAAGAAAACGTTAACATTGTTGATTGATTCAGGTAGTACCCATAATTTTATTCATTGTAAGATAGCCAAGGAATTGAATTGCTTCCTATATCCAGCACCACAGTGTCAAGTGATGGTTGCAAATGGAGGAACTATAAATTTCTCTAGAAAGTGCCATTATATCAAGCTAACCATGGGGGAATATGTATTGAATATCCCAATGCTTTCCATTCCAATGGGTGGTGCTAATGTTGTACTAGGAGTTCAATGGTTACAATCTTTGGGTACGATAACTTTTAATTTTCAAGAATTTTTCTTGAAATTTTTTTGGGAAGGAAAGCAAGTTGAATTAAGGGGCATTGTAGGGCAACTGGAAAATATAATCATCTATATTGGCATGAAAAAAATTCTAAATAAATAAAAAGGAGGCGTAATTGCACAATTATGCTCACTAGAGTTTCAAACATCAAAACCATCTATTTCTCCAGATCTCAAAAATGTCTTGGGAAATTATTCAAAGGTATTTGAGACTCCCAAATGCCTCCCACCTATTTGTGATCATGATTATGCTTTTCATATGATTCCAACAAGTGTTCCTCCAAACATCAGGCCTTACAGATATCCCTATGCCCAAAAGAGCGAAATTGAACGTATGATTGCAGAAATGCTAGAGGCCAGTATAATTCAACCTAGTCAAAGTTCTTTCTCTGCTCTAATAGTATTGATGCACAAGAAGGATGGATCATGGAGCATGTGTCTGGATTATAGGGAGCTCAACAAGCTCAAAATTAAAGGTTAATTTCTCATTCATGTCATTGATGAATTATTGGATGAATTACATGGAACAATTTACTTCGCCAAGTTAGATCTTCGTTCAAAATATTATCAAATTAGAATGAAGGTTGAAGACATTCTGAAAATAGTATTTAGAACTCATGAGGGTCATTATGAATTTTTGGTCATGCCTTTTGGCCTTACCAATGCACCTTCTACATTTCAATGGTTGATGAATTCCATTTTCAAACCCTTCCTTAGAAAATGTGTTAGTATTTTTTGAGTAATCTACAACAATTATTGGAAGGATCATGTTCAACATGTTGATAGGGTGCTCAAACTATTGGAGGAGAAACAATTATATGCAAAACCTCCAAATGTTTCTAGACCCTCACAAAATTAAATCCATTAAGGAATGGAAAATACCCACAACCATAAACCATTTGTGAGGATTTCTCGGGTTAATAGGGTATTATCGCAATTTTGTTAAGAATTATGGGAGAAAAGTGGCACCTCTAACAACATTACTGAAGAAATGTGCATTTTCTTGGACTCCGGAAGCAACTAAGGCCTTTGAACATATTAAAGAGGCAATGTGCCAAGCACCAGTCTTAGCTATTCCAGACTTCACAAAATCCTTTATTGTGGAATGTGGCGCCCTAAGAAATGGAATTGGTGTTGTTTTAATGCAAGAAGGAAGACCCATTTATTTTTAAAGTCGTCCAATCAAAGAAAAGTATTTGCAGAAACCTATTTATGAGAAGGAAATGTTGGCAATACTACACACATTAAAGAAATGACAACCTTACCTAATGGGAAGACACAAGTTAAAAACATATCATGGTAGTCTTAAATACTTTTTGGAACAACAACTATCTTTAGAAGAGAAGAAAAAATGGGTCACAAAGATGTTGGATTATGACTTTGAAATCATCTACAAAAAAGGGAAGCTAAATGTTGTTGCAGATGCGCTCTCAAGAAAGAATGAGGATGTGGAAGCATTACTTTGTGAAATTTATATTATCCAACCAGATTGGATAACCGAAGCAATGGAGGAATGGAAGAATGATGAAGAAGTGTGAACACTTCAAAAGTTGCAACAAGATCCCAGTACATTTGATATGTTTAGCTACAAAAATGATTCATTATGGTACAAAGTTCACTTATATATTTGTAAGAATTCCCAACAAAGCCCAATATTTTTTTGGAATTGCACAATTCTCCCTTAGGAAGACACTCAGAAGTTTTAAAAACTTACCATAGGGTCAAGAAAGATTTTTTTTGGGATGGCCTTAAATATGATATTCAAAAGTTTGTGGCAGAATGTTTGGTCTGCCAACAAAATAAAGTTGAGACAATTAAGTCCCCGAGTCTTCTACAACCTTTATTCATTCCAAGTCAATGTTGGGAGGAGGTTTCAATGGATTTTATCACAGGTTTACCCAAGTTTGAAGGAAAGAGTGTCATCATGGTGGTAGTTGATAGACTTACAAAGTATTCACACTTTTGTGCATTATCTCATCCATTTAAAGCCAATACAATTGCTATTGAATTTCTGGAAACAATTCAAAAGCTACATGGAAACCCAAAGATTATTCTAAGTGATAGAGATCCTATTTTCATTGGAAATTTTTGGACGAAATTATTTTCTTGTTTAGGTACTCAAATAGCTCATAACTCATCTTATCATCCTCAATCTGATGGGAAAACTAAGATAGTGAAAAAATGTCTGGAAGGATATCTTCGTTGCTTTGTATCTGATAAACAAACACAATGGGTCAAGTGGTTACCTCTGGCTGAATGGTGGTATAGAACTTCCTTCCATACTGTAGCAAAAATGACCCCATTTATGGCACTTTATGGATATCATCCACCGTCCAACACATCATCTTTAAGAGGAAATTCTAAGGTTCAAGTAGTGGAATATCACATTGAGCATCAACAACAAGTTCTCCAACTCTTAAAGGATTGCCTCACTTTGGCACATAATCAAATTAAATAATAGGAAAATCAACATCGCAACGCAAGAACTTTTGATATAGGAGACTGGGTATTTTTACGGCTATAACCATACAAAAATTTCCCCTCAAGCAAACTAAGAAGGATAATAAATTATCGCTAAAGTACTATGGTCCTTACAAGGTGGTGCAAAATATTGGTACTATGGCATACAAATTGGAGCTTCATGCATCTTCCCGAGTGCACCCATTTTTCCATGTTTCATGCTTAAAGAAGGTTATAGGTGACAAGCTCCCAATTCAAACAATATTTCCAGAATTGACGAGGAGAGAAAATCATATTGGAACTCAAAGTAGTCGCGGAAACAAGAACTCGACAGCTACGGAATCGATCAATTTCAGAGTATCTCACCAAGTGGAAGAACTTACTCATTGAAGATTCCACATGGGAGGATGCAAATTTTATAGAGAAGCGTCCAGAACTACTCAAGCGTTGAGGAAAACACTTTTTTGAAGGAGAGGGGCATGTTATGTCCCTATAATACTAGTGTAGCCCCCTTATTGTTATTGTTTTCCCATGTAGTCACCATATTGTTATTATTGTGCCCCATAGAATCCCACTGTTGTTATTGGTGTGCCTTACATTATTATTGTTATGTAGGCTCTGATTATATTGGGACTCCTTAGACTTTTATATATAGAAAGTAGGTTTTGTCATTTGAATCATCCAAGAAATTTTCATTTATGTATTGTAAAGGAGGTTTCCCCCTCGAAGTGGATAATTTTTAATTCGTTGATCTATATTTTCTTCTACTTTGTGAGTTGGTTGCATAGACCTGACGCCGAATCCAACATGATATGGGTTGAGGTAGGTCCCTCTAGCGAGTTCTCAGAAATTGAGCCCCTAAAAAAACATGCGATAATGGATGGGGGAGACTGGGATAATAGCCCTGACGCCAGTTGGGAGCAGGTCCAATGAGTTCTCGGCTATTGAGCCACAAAGACCTAAAGAATAATACATAGAGTGGTAGAGTGATGCTAATATGGTGTGACATGGCTTAGGGATGGACCCCACTAGGTTATCGGGTGTAAGACATTGGCTGATATCAAAAATAAATTGTAGAGAGGAGGAAAGTCCTCCTGACTTGGTGAGAATTGTGCCATGGAGGACCCACCAGTCATGCGGGATTGCATGAGCCACCGTGTTAGCAATATATATGTGTGGAGAGAAAATACGAGAGAGCCTCAATCTAGTGTGACACGGTACTGGGGGTTCCATCACATCTTGGCCTATCAACTTATTAAAAATGTACACATTGGTAAGTTGAACCATTGGTAGACCCATAAGGTTGATGTGGTAATGCAACTTGGAGCACGTGGAGGCCACGTAGGTTTCACATGGCACCCTGGTGATGACTTGGCCTTCTGTAATAGGACAAATTTTATATCGAGCATAAATTTCAATTTGGGACTCAAATTGAGGTGGAATTTATATAGCCAGAAATCTCACACCGAGCCGGAAGTGATGGTGATATCAGTTTTTAATTCCACGGACTTTAAAAAAGGAGAATTTTTCATAACCCCATCTTCATGACAAAATATGGAAGTTGGGTTGAGACATTGGTAACACCTTCCACAACCCAAGATGCTACAAAGGGGTTGGAGGGAGCATTACACATGTGGAGGACATAAACCCTTTCTCATTTCCTACACATTATGGTAAAACCAAGCTTGACACACCTATGAAATCACAAGTAGAGTGGAAACACTTTGAATGAAAACTCCTTGAAATACCTAAACAAGTTGAGCAAATGATAATAAATGTTTGTCAATCATGTGACTAAAGGTAAGAGATAAACATATCAAAACACCAAAAATAAGCAGTGGCTTCAAAGACAAGGCAAAGTTTTCCAAGTTGCAGATTCATTCCTCGCTGATGATAACCTGCATCCTTTTAGGGTCCATGAAAAAGTATGGGTAGGTTATTTTTACATAGAAAACCTTGATGGTGATCCTTTGTCCTCCCCAATAGAAGGAAAACATGTAATACTCCAAACTTGACCCCCAAATTGTAATGTATTTGTACATATGATGCTTAGGTTGGTGGTCCAATGTATTGATGTAATTTAAGGCAAGGTGCCTATGTAGTCGTGGCAGAGAGCTTGTGTATTAAAGGACCATCAAGTATGGAAAATGTAACATTTAAAACAAACATGTAATACTAAATGACATCATGACTACATACCATTGGATGAAAAGAGTATGGAGGGCTAGGACTTTGCAAAAAGAGAAAGATGAGGTGGTGAAACGTAAACATGGTTCTATGCCAAAAAATTATTATGGTTATAATATTCCTAAAGTTACTTTTAGGAATAATATTAAAATATTATATCCTAATCTATAAATAAATATAAAGGGATGGTAACATGACACATTCAGTTTCCTTTCCATTAGAGATTGTTGAGGATGACAGTGGACCTGGTTCTAGGGAGAACTAAAGGGTCCCCAGCTACTATACCTTGAGGACCCTAGGTGGTTCTAGGGAAAATCTCTCCTTGGGATGCCTTGAGGAAGACTAAAGAACTGGAGAGAAAAGTGTAGGGAAAAGTGTCCCTGTATGGGCCTCGAGGGTACCTGGAGACCTTTGAGGGCAGTAGAAATTCTTGTAAGCCATAGGAATCTCCCTAACCACCTGAGTTGGACACTTTGGAGGTAGTGACATAGGCAGAGGGATTGCAGGTGCAGAGAAAGGCGTGAACTACTTGGCTTGTGGTTTTATGGGGGGATGTGATCTTATTGGGTGGAAGCTATTTGAGTTTGGTACCTTGGCCATGTTTATAGTCAGTACTGGACATGCATCTGGCTTGAGTAATTGTTGACAATGTGGAGTCATAACCCCAGTTTATGGTTGACCTGTTACTAAGAGAGTCGGAGCAGCGTGGTTTATGGTTGGGTAATAGGTTTGAGGTATGCAGTCAACTAGCAAATTTATAAGATGAATGCTCAAACCTATTTATGTTGATTATGGTTTTCATGCCTGATACTATGCTTTTGGTTATGCCATATATGTGTAATGGTTTGCTACTTAGTATCAACAACATTGTGAGTGGCATTATCTTAGCACAATAGTTGGGGTACATTACAAGTAGTATCAAAGCCTAGTTTGCAATGCTAAGACTGCAATGGCTAAAGGCAAAATATCAAAGTCAAATTGTTAATTGGTTTTCAAATTGTTTAACGAAAATTCCTCTAAGAATTTGGAGTTTTTATGGGAAAATTTGGAGTTACATGTCAATTGTTTGACCAAATAATTGAATGATGTTGTTATCTCATGGCGTACCATAATCATTACTCACACTCTAAAGGGCCATTTCATGATATCTTAGAACCCTTGGATTATGCAACAATCGAGTGCATTAAATAGTTGTTTATGGAATGATGTTGGCTACCTTTAATTGATGAAGAATTCCCAAACTCAGTAGCTTCATATAGGAAGAGAGGAATTTTAAAGAATTTTTCATATGTCAAGTGAGCACCCATACGCATAGTCTACAATGTGTCAAATGTATTGGGATTAAGGATGTTAACGACTTGTTAGGAATTGCCTTCACAAATAAATTAGTTCATGGGAACATAATATTAGCCCCCGCCTTGCGAGTAATATAACATTCCCCTCGCCTTAAAGTGCACTGACTTTCAATATTTTTTTGATTTTATTGCAATTTTAACCACACTTTGGAGAAAATGCTTAATATTCCTATTTTCTTATAAATTCAAAAATAATTTTCTAATTTTCTGGTAGTCTTATTTCTAATTTTCGATTGGTTGAGTGAGCTCTGATGGGACATAATTCCCCTAATGGAGGGCATTTTATTTTTTCTATTTGTTAGTGCTTGACAAATAATTTAAAAATCAGAAAAAGGCTAAATTTTGTGAGTATAATTCCCCTAGTGGAGGGCGTTTTAATTTATCTATTTTAGTGTTTGACAAATAATTTAAAAATAAGAAAAGGCTAATTTTTGTGAGTGGTCATTGTGTATGTGAGTGTTTTGACATTATTATGCAGCTGTAATACCCAATGATGCCATAACCGGTTGCAAGTCTTTTAGGTAGACAAGTAGGGGGGGAGGCTAAACAAATCTCCAATTCATTGAAGTTCACTACCTACTTGCACGAAACTCAAAATGGAATTTTGTGCGAGAGAGCATTACTTTATTTAAATGACATAGTCATATGAATCAAACTAAAAATAAAAGAACATTAAAAATTAACTAAAGTAAAAGTATCTAATGAGCCTTTATAAATTTATGCACGCTTATCTAAAAAACATTTTACAATATAATAAATACTTTTACAATAATTATTGTAAACCATGATAACACTAATATCAACTTGTTTGTTTTACATGTTGAGTTAATAAAATTCGTAACAAGTAAAATTTATTTTTCTATTATAAAAATTGCGGACTTATCTATTTTTGCAATTGTCAACTCCAAAAAGATTATTGAACTTCCTTCCGCACAATAATCTTCCTTCCACGCTACATGCTTGCACGAAACTCAAAATGGAATTTTGCACAAGAGAGCATTACTTTATTTAAATGTCATATTCATATGAACCAAACCAAACAAAACATTAAAATTAACTAAAGTAAAAATATCTAATGAGCCTTTATAGGTTTCAAAATGGAATTTTGCACAAGAAACCATTACTTTATTTAAATGTCATATTCATATGAACCAAACTAAACAAAACATTAAAATTAACTAAAGTAAAAGTATCTAATGAACCTTTATAAATTTATGCACCTTTATCTAAAGAACATTTTACAATACAATAATAATTACTTTTGTAATGATTACTCTAAATAGTGATAACACTAATATCAACAAGGGTTATTTGTACACTTTGTTTTATATGAAAAATTAATAAAAGCTA
Source organism: Pinus albicaulis (assembly GCA_034641835.2). Taxonomy (NCBI): domain Eukaryota; kingdom Viridiplantae; phylum Streptophyta; class Pinopsida; order Pinales; family Pinaceae; genus Pinus; species Pinus albicaulis. The sequence goes on along the minus strand of CM076582.1, from coordinate 16,133,070 downwards.
CAAGAAGTAAAAGTTATTTTTCTATTATAATCAACATAGATCCATCTTAAGTAAGCACCTAACATGAGCCCACATGGATCAAATTTATTCACGTGCAGAGTTATTTTTCATTGTTTAAATTGTATTTTTGAATGCTAAATAGAGTATATATAGGACCTTAACTATATAACTTATTTTTTTCATGATATATACATAATTTTTTTTAAATGATATATAATGCATAAAGAATTGACATTAAAATATTTTACATAGCATGTACATTGAGACATTTTATGACATAAATTAAAATGATTTTTTATTATTAACAATATTTTGAAGTATATGTCAATATTTTTTCGCATTAAAATATTTTATCAATAACCATATTATAAGATTTAAACATCTTACTCACACATTTTTTTACTTCTAATTACTTTACAACATATTCATTTTTTTTATTATAGCCACATTATTTTTCTATTTAGAACATATTTTTTAACTTTATTTTTATTTTAAAAGGGAACAGATTGAGGAACAAACTTACACATCCCCTCATAATGGGATGTAGAAGCAGCGTCTAGGCCCAAAAATCATGGACTTGTCTTTTTTTTTGCAAAGGTCAACTCCAAAAATATTATTGTAGGGAAGGAAGTTGAACTTTTGCACAATAATCTTCCTTCCCTAAACTCGAAATGGAATTTTGCAAGAGCGACATTACTTTATTTGAATGTCATATTCATATGAACGAAATGAAACAAAACATTAAAATTAACTAAAGTAAAAGTATCTAGCGAACCTTTATAACTTTATTTACGTTTATTTAAAGAACATTTTACAATACAATAATAATTACTTTTACAATAATTACTCTAAATCGTGATAAAAATAATATCAACATGTTTGTTTGTACACTTTGTTTTACATGTAGGAACATTTTCCAATACAATAATAATTACTTTTACAATAATTACTCTAAATCGCGATAACATTAATATCAACATGTTTGTTTGTACACTTTGTTTTACATGTAAGAATTAACAAAAGTTGCAACAAGTAAAAGTTATTTTCACAATGAGATGAACTTCCGCACATTGAACTTCCTTCTGCACAATAATTTTCCTTTCGCACTACCTCCTTGCAGGAAAATCTAAATAGAATTTTGCACCAGAGAATTACTTTATTTAAATTCCATATTCATATGAACCAAACAAAACAAGACATTAAAATTAACTAAAGTAAAAGTATCTAATGAACCTTTATAACTTTATGCACGTTTATCTAAATAACATTTTACAATACAATAATAATTACTTTTACAATAATTACTTTAAACCACGATAACACTAATATCAACAAGTTTATTTGTACACTTTGTTTTACATGTAGGATTAATAAAAATTGCAACAAGTAAAAGTAAAAGTTAATTTTCTATTACAAAAGCCGTGGAATTATATTTTTTTGCAAGCATAAACTTCGAAAAGATTATTGTGCGGAAGGAAGTTCAATGTGCGGAGGAAGCTTTTAAGCTTTCATTGTGCAGACTTTCACACTCTGCATAATCTATTAATAATAAAATAACCATTGGTCATGTGCAAGATTGCAGAGAAAGCTTTCAAGCACAAAGGCGAGCACCCTGGGTGTGTCCGCATAAAGGCATGGCGCCCAAGTGCCTATAGGGGGGTTGCGTATAAGATTTTATGACATGTGGACGATTTGGAGCACCAAGTGACATAACCGCATGATGGATTCCAAGGACGAGTCGGGCAGAGGGCACTAGCGATACACACACGACAAATGTGAGTTGGGAGAGATGTGCGATGGGCATGAATCGGGCCACATGCATGGTGGTCAGGCATGACGTGAAAGATCAAGAAAAAGGCACGGGTGGGGCGAAACGTGTGATGGAAATTTCCTGTGAAATACATGCGATAGGCATGGCGAGACGTCTAATGGCAGTTGTCTAGGCAAGATGTGCGATGGGCAGAATGAGCATGGGCGAGTTCGGTGAAGCGAGTGACGAGGTAGAGTGTGATACATGGATATGTGGGCGCCCATGCCCTGGGCATGCCTCCATGAAGGCGAGGTGCCCAGGTGCCTGATGGGGCGTTGTGTGTCAGGCACTCTGGGGCACCCGAACGAAGGGGTGTGGCTGCACAACACATGGTGGTTTGACTTGACTTATGAAGCGGTGCCCACCTAAACACATGAACGAACAATGATGCATAGAAGTAAAAGATTTTCAGGACCTCAAGTTTGCACCATGGACAAACAGGTGTCCATGACGATCCTTGGCGACTTATAAATCGTGTGCACCTATATTGTGCGATGCAACGAGTGTGGAGCATAGGTATGAACTTTGGATGAATGTGTCGGGTGTTTGGTGGATTGGTTGGACGAAGTGGACCCATGGGCATTGTGTAGAGTGCACGACAGAAAGGTGAGCGCCTTGGGCATGCCCACACGAAGGCAAGGTCCCTAGGCTCACATAAGAGGATTGTGTGCATGAGTCAACAAGAATCGGGCAAGAAGCATCGAGTGACATGACCTGGCTAGCTCCTTTGTATCAGAGAATTTCGGGCCAAACACTTAGGCGCATAATCATTAGTAAGGCCGACCCAAATGTGCAGTACTTATTTCCATGAAACTCGAAATGGAATTTTAAGTGAAAGAACATTACTTTATATAATTTCCATATTCATATGAACCAAATGAAACAAAACATTAAAATTAACCAAAGTAAAAGTATATAATGAACCTTTATAGCTTTATGCACGTTTATCTAAAGAACATTTTACAATATAATAATAATTACTTTTACTATAATTAATCTAAACTATGATACCACTAATACCAACAAGTTTAATTGTACACTTTGTTTTACATGGAGGATTAATAAAAGATGAAACAAGTAAATTTTTTTTCTATTATAAAAACCATGGACTTATCTTTTTTTTGCAAGTGTAAACTCGAAAAATATTATTGCGTGGAATGAAGTTCAATGTGTGGAGGTCCACACAATGCGTTGTTTCGGGCATTGAACTTTCTTCCACACAATAATCTTCCTTCCACACTACCTCTGTGCATGAAACTCCAAATGGAATTTTGCACGAGATAACATTATTTTATTTAAATGCCATATTCATATGAGAAAAAAAAAACAAAACATTAGAATTAACTAAAGTAAAAGTATATAATGAACTTAACTTTATGCACTTTTATCTAACGAACATTTTAGAATAAAATAAATAATTATTTTTACAATAAACCATGATAGCACTAATATCATGGTGTTTTTTGAACACTTTGTTTTATATGGAGGATTAATAAAAGTTGTAACAAGTAAAAGTTATTTTTCTATTATAAAAACCATGGACTTGTTGCACATTGAACTTTCCTCCACACTCCTTGTTTGCTCCAAACTCATTAAATTTTGCATGATAGAGCATTACTTTATTTAAATGTCATATTCATATGAACCAAACAAAACAAAGCATAAAAATTAACTAAAGTAAAAGTATCTAATGAACATTTATAACTTTATGCACATTTATCTAAATAGAATTTTACAATACAATAATAATTACTTTAAACCATGATAACACTAATATCAACAAGTTCATATGTACACTTTGTTTTACATGTAGGATTAATAAAAGTTGCAATAGTTAAAAGTTATTTTTCTATTATAAAAATAGTGGACTTTCTCTTTTTTGCAAGCATGAATTCCTAAAATATTATTGTGCGAAAGGAAGTTCAATGTGCGGAGTTTCCCACAATGAGCCGAACTTTCATGCGAAATTTCGCACAATGAGTCGAACTTTTGCACATTGATCTTCCTTTCGCACAATAATCTTCTTTCCCCACTACCAGATTGAACCAAACTTGAAATGTAATTTTACACCAAAAAACATTTTATTATTTAAATGCCATATCCATATGAACCAAACTAAACAAAACATTAGAATTAATTAAAGTAAAAGCATTCAATGAACCTTTATAACTTTATGCACATTTATCTAAAGAACATTTTACAATACAATAATTACTTTAAACCATGATAGCATTAATATTAATAGGTTTATTTCTACACTTTGTATTACATATAGGATTACCTTTATAACTTTATGCACATTTATTTGAAGAACATTTTACAATACAATAATAACTAATTTTCCATGATAACATTAATATTAATAGGCTTATTTCTACACTTTGTTTTACATGTAGGATTTTTGTTTTGTAAGTTAGGCTAAACTATATTAGATCAAAAGAAATTTTACATAGGCGTTGGGTTGAGTTGGTAAGTAGTGCTTAACCAATCCCAACCTTAAAGGCTTTAAAAATAGCACGGGTTTGAGGCTGCCTCCTAGGAGGAAACCAACCCCTTAATAACATCAAACAGTCATCATTTACATAGTGTGTCGTGACACATATAAAAACAAAAGGCCTGTAGTATGTGCTAAAATAACAGAAAACAGAAAAGAGCCAAGCAGTCACGCAGTCATGGTGTTCCTTCATCTTCCTCTGAAGCAGGGTCCTCCTCTTCGATGCGGCATCCATATTCCTGTGCAATGGCCTCGTCCTTAGTAGAGGGCACACACGGGGGCTTTGTAGCAGCTGCGCAGAGGATAGGAGTGATTGGGTACTCAACATCTGGAATGCACGTCCATACTTCGTTCGAATCCATGATCCACACGTTTGTGTCCTCCTCTGAGGCCTCTTGAACTAGGAGAGGCTCGGATTTTCGGGGAGTGAGTGGCTCAGTGTGTGCAATGGTAGACTTCTTGGGGCCTCTTCTACCCCTTTGATTCTCCAGAGCTAAGGTGATCTCATCCTGGGTACGCTTAGACCATTGTGGTGCATCCTTGTCATGGTTTCCAGAAGAGGAGCCTTCAATGGATTCCAAACAGTGATCATGTCCTCCTTGATAGCGACCAGATGACACACCTCTTTGGTTACCCCTGATGGTCTTTTGGCGTTGATTCAGAGCCATGGGGGGGCTAACGGGCAGAGAGAGGGAGATCGTTGAACAAGTGGTGAAGTACGCAACAAGAGAGCGCACAACAGAGAAGCACAACGTGGGGGGGGGGGGGGGGTATGCAACCAAGGGTTGTGTAGCAGGGGGGATGTGTTGAAGGGGGGTGCGCAACAAGGGTGGTTGCCTTAGAAATCACGCAGCGAGATGAATCCAAATAAGCGGGGAGTTCCAGAGGGAGGCGCGCAGCCAAGGGGGACGCCGCAGGGGCCGCACATCCTGGAGGGAATCAACGGGAGAAACACCCTGCAGGCTAGCACCTGTAAGGTGGCGCATGTGAGGGAGAACGCGTAGTAGGGGGAGCACGCGAGGAAACTGAAGCAACAATGGAATGGTAAGGGAGGAGGCGTAGAAGGCTCTGGAGGCCAACTGGAGTAGCCAAGGGATGACAAAATGGGGAGAGACTGCGCCTTTTGAAGACTTGTGGCATGAGCATAGATGTTGTGCAATTTTGTGGCACGCTCGCATATGCAAGTTGGGACAGTTCACTTGGAATTGCATGTGATTCAGGGTATGGCAGAGGATCAGGTGCAGTAGGGTGCCCATGTGAATGATTGCTGAGAGGAGGTTCCGCATCAAGTTAAAATTGGTTGTGCAGGACATTGTCAGCCTGTGCATGGGAAGACTGGCTTTGCATGTACATGGCATGTCACCCGCATCCAGGGAATTTTACATGTAGGATTACCTTTATAAATTTATACACATTTATTTAAAGAACATTTTACAATACAATAATAATTATTTTATACAATAATTACTTAAAACTAGGATAGCATTAATATTAATAGGTTTATTTTTACACTTTGTTTTACATGTAGGATTAATAAAATTTGCAACAAGTAAAAGTTATTTTACTATTTTAAAAATCGTGGACTTATATTTTTTTGCAAGAGTCAAAAGAAGTTCAATGTGTGGAGGCATAATGAACTGAACTTCCCCATATTGAACATCTTTCCGCATAATAATCTTCCTTCAACACTACTTGCTTGCACAAATAAAATGGAATTTTGCACAAGAGAACATTACTTGAATTTATTTCAGTGTCATATTCATATAAAACAAACAAAACAAAACATTAAAATTAACTAAAATAAAATTATCTAATGAACCTTCATAAATTTATGTACATTTATCTAAAGAACATTTTACAATACAATAATAATTACTATAACCCATGATCAACAAGTTTATATATGCACTTTGTTTTACATGTAACATTACTTGAATTTTTTTCAATGTCATATTCATATAAACCAAACGAAACAAAACATTAAAATTAACTAAAATAAAAGTATCTAATGAAATTTTATAAATTTATATACATTTATCTAAAGAACATTTTACAATACAATAATTATTATTATAAACCGTGATCAACAAGTTTATCTATACACTTTGTTTTACATGTAAGATTAATAAAAACTGCAACAATTAAAATTTATTTTTCTTTTAGAAAAAATTTGGACTTATTATTTTTTTCAAGAGATCTACATAATGGGTTGAACTTCCACACATTGAATTTACTTATCTTCCCCACTACCAGTTTGCAAGAAATATGAAATAAATTTTTGAAAAAAATTATTACTTTATTTAAATGATATATTCATATAAACCAAATGAAACAAAACAAAATCTTGAACATGTATCATATGCACAATAATCTTTCTTCTTTCCACACTACATGTTGAACTTCTAAATAACGAAAAGAAATACAATATTGACTTTAATTACGTCGTAAGGTTTTCCTCTTTGAAAACAACTCCCCTAGCTGCCACTGTGTCTATGTATCAATCTTAACTAGAGGGATCAAATGTCTTGATATGCAAACCTCTTTTAGAGTGAAAAGAGAATTTATCCCTCTGATAAATAATATAGACATAAACTAGTATTACAAACTCTTTCGGATTTTTTTGTTAATGAATATCAAATTTCTTCGTTCAAAAAACACTATATACATATCTTTAATTACCTAATTGTAGCTAAAATATCTTACATGTTTTTTACTTTATAATCATAAACAATTTTCATATTATATGATGTCAAACTTACTCAACTTTTTATTCTGAAATTTTAAACAAAGTTTTTCACTACATAATTTTAGCTTTTATAAATTTTTTTTTTTCAATTCAAACAAAACTTACAAAAGAAAAAACCCATTCAGTCCAAAATCAAAGAAAATGGCTAGGGATGTCACAAGTTATCATTCACACGATGCATTGATCCTATTAGATGCATGGTGGCCAGACATACTAAAAATTTCAAAATAGATATATGTTATCACATCCATATTGTCTACAAACCATCCAAATTTCTCATCTTATACAATAATTTCTAACAATAACCGGTCAATTTAATATCCAATTTTTGAAACCCCCACCCATGCTGGGGAGATCACAGTGTAAAATAAAATGTTCCTGTGGTTTTTTTAAAGGTTTCATAAACAAAATAGACAACGAGAAAGTCAATATTGTGGTATAATAACTGATTTTTGAATCATTGTGACAAACAAAACATCACATTTGCTCACATAATATATCTAATGCTATAAGGATCTGAGAGGATAACAAAGTTTTGAATCATGATAACTGGGTGACAACCAAAACAAAGTTTTAGCCATGAGAAAAAAATCACAACAAATCACAGAATATATCCAAGGTTGCAATGAACCCCATACATAGTGATGGACCTCATGGGAATTTTAGAGCATGTAGAACACCACCTTAAAAATTCTACACTCTTGATCAATTTAAAATAACCTAAGATGTCTAGATTGGATGCCTAGGTTGGTGGTACAATAATTGAGGATGCTTCTTAAAGGGTAAGGGAATTTAGATACTTTGTCCTTCCACCAAAGCTATAAGAAGTGAGACTTGTCACAAAATATATCTAACGCTATAAGGATCTGAGATGATAACAAAGTTTTGAATCATGATAACTAGGTGACAACCAAAACTAAGTTTTAGCCACAAGCAAAAAATCACAACAACTCACAGAATATATCCAAGGTTGCAATGAACCTCATACATAGTGATAGACCTCATGGGAATTTTAAAGCACATAGAACACCACCTTAAAAATTCTATACTCTTGATTAATTTAGAATAACGTAAGATGTCTAGATTGGATGCCTAGGTTGATGGTACAATAATTGAGGATGCTTCTTAAAGGGTAAGGGAATTTAGATACTTTATCCTTCCACCAAAGCTATAAAAAGTGAGACTTGTAAATTATAGTTTTACAAAATTGACACTATATGATTAATAATAAGTTACAAATATCAGGTATTTAAAAATTAATAAGAGGAAGATACACGAGGGTCATGGTAAAAAAATGTGATTATTTGTACTATTTATATTTAAAATAATAATTTGTATTTGTATTTTTTTAAATGAATATTGTTAAATGTGTTGTACTATTTTTATTTAAAATAGTAATTACATTTGTAATTTTTTAAATGAATATTGTTAAATGTGTAGTTGAGTAAAATGCATTAAATTGATATTCTAATTTTTAAGATATTTATTTTAAAAATTCAAAGTATGGTGAGTTTTGTTTTATTAAGCTTTACTCTAGATGTGCAGAGAATGAATCTATCTCAAGTCCCAAGCAAGATTCTTGTGTCCCAAAAAGGATTCTTCTTTCTCTTCTTATTCTAGCTTGCACCTTGACACTCCTCCTCTCCTCCTCCTTGCAAAAATTTAAACTATGAGGCACAAAATAGTTGTTGCATATAGGAACATTTAGATACGAAAAGAAAAATGTGATACTCTATTGTAATTTTATCTACAAATGTGATGACATTTGTGCCCTAAATGTTGACAATTTCATGGTTAATGTAGTATAAGCTACATGCAAATTTATAGTCTTGTATACAAGATCAAGAAAGCTATGCCCAATATCCAACACCATAGAGCAAGACATGTTCACCAATTCAACAATTGCTTCCAAATCTCTCTTAGTGCTAGAGTTGTTTTCTCAATAAACTTGTTTTTACTGCTCTTGAACTTATGAAAGCCATCGTTGTTACATAAAGCGGCATTTAGTTCTGAAAAGAAAATAGTGATATTGTGCTATAATTTTCTCTACAAATGTGTTGGAGTTCTTTTCTCAATAAACTTATTTTTACTGCTCTTAAGTGATGAAATCCATCGTTGTTGCATATAGGAGCATTTAGCTCTGATAAGAAAATTGTGATAATGTGTTATAATTTTCTCTACAAATATGTTGGAGTTGTTTTCTCAATAAACTCGTTTTCACTGCTCTTAAGTGATGAAATCCATCGTTGTTGCATATAGGAGCATTTAGCTCTAATAAGAAAAGTGTGATACTTTGTTATAATTTTCTCTACAAATGTGATGGAAAGCATGCCATGAATGATGGAAATTTCATGGTTAATGCAATATAAACTAAATACAAATTCATTTCTTCTACACAAGATCAAGAAAGCTATGTCGAGTAGCCAACACCACAGAACAAGACATGTTCGCCAAATCCATAAATGCTACTGAATCTCTCTCAGTGTTGAAGTTATTTTCTTAATATGATTATTTTTATTGCTCTTGAAGTGATGAAAGACACCTCTCCATACATCTTTTACTATATGCACAAAGAACATAAAAACCCAACTTCATATCAGCGATACTGAAAAACAATAATATGGCAGACACCACGGAGATATTTTAAATAGTTTCAAAGATCATGAAGGAAATAATACATAGGTGACTCAATAGGAAGTTATCAAAATTAAATATGGAGGAACTGCACCAAAACAACCTTTGATTTTGAAGGTAGAAACTCATGATCTATTTATTTATTCATGAGACATTCATGTTGGCATGATAAGACAAGGTCTTTAACTTAACTTCAACAAATGCCTCATGATTTGTAAGGCTCTTAGATATTTTTTCTTTAAAAATATATTTAAGAATTAAGCTTGTGTATTGATAGATATACCTTGAAAAATATTTTTGATCAACTAATTTACTTTATCTTGAATTGTTCATTCATAAATTAGTTTCCTCATTTCTTCAATTTTAGTTGATTCTATATTATCCAAAAAATTATCATCCAAGACAATCTCTTGCAACTTCCGATTAATGTCCATGTTTTTCTACCTGTGATACAATCTTGTTGTAGGTAAGATGTTGTCCCTATATATATATATATTTTAATTTGAACTTGACATGTACATTGATTTTTTTTTAAATATTAAAATGGTTACTTCATTTGTGTGGTCAATATTCTCATTGACAAGTTCCTCTACATCTCCCATTTCCAGGAACATCCACATCTCTTCATCTCTTTCAAGCTCTCTGTTTTGTACCTATACATCTCCTTCTTTCTCTCTATTTTGTACCTCGACATTCCTTTAGGCTCTCTATTATGTTGGCTTACATATATGTTTTCACCCCCACTTGCCTATTTCAATATCTATAACAAAATTTTTTGGTTGATAACTCTTATCATTGATATCTTTGAAACCTCCATGACCTACTTCCATTAAAGCAAAATTTGCCTTTCATTCCTTGGCTTCTTCTTTGCAACATCTAATTTCTTCTAAGATACTCTTTTCTATGCTATTGCCTTACATTGTTTTTTTTGCAACATGTGGTACAATTGCTAGTAAATATATAAATGTGTAATAACCAAGACGTATTTTGCAATCTTTTAGAATAGGATTATGCATTATACATCTCTCATTCGGTATAAGAGTAGTCGCGACGCTACATTTTAACTCGGAAACTGTGCCCGTCGGAAAACCTAGCTTCCCGTAAACGGAGAATTCGACGTCCTTTTCATGTCCCCAAGTGCCTTGGTATCACCGCATGACCAGGCTGCCAGATCTGGAAGGCGGCGATAGGTAGGTGCATTCACATGATAGCATGGCCCAACATACCCATGACCATCCATCGGGTCTTCTCTACATCGAGTATCGATTGCCACCACTACCTATCAGATAAGGGTTAATATTAACAATGTACGCATGATGGGCCGGTCATTTGAATTTTAAATTTGAATTAGAAACATCGCCCAAACAAAAATAAAAAATTTGAATTTCAGATTCAAGAATGGTTGAATGAGATATTGCCGCTGCTTCCTTCTAGCTCTAGCCACTACTTTTCTACTAATGAGATTTAATTTTCATTGTTATCTTAAAAATGCGCAGGCTATTGTGTCTTACTTTTTGTAGTGGTTACCTTAAGTGTTGTAATGAGCAGCATCACTGACTGTCTTTGGCGGGGAGACCTCTGTCAAGTCCCCTACTATATCTTCGAGGTCTGCTGCTAACATTACTGTCCGCAAAACTTCTAAATCAGGATCCAGGCACTTCAGAGGGAGGAAGAAGTCGAAAGAGCTCTTTAGAAGGGAAATATTGAGCTTACAGGAGATTCCTATCATGCAATCGGAGACGGACTGGGCCCCTAGAGCAATTCGCCCGGTTGGAGGCGAGACATGATTTCTGTTCTGTCTCTCATTTTCGGAGGGATTGGCGACCCCTCTAACTTAAGACGCCTCTGGGACAAGTTTATGTGTCTCCGGCTTTCGATCAATAAGTTTCTGGTACTCTCTCTCCCCGAGATGGTTGGCTGCTGGGACTGGTTCTGCGGTCTGTTCTGGGGGTCAGGTTTCTCCCTCGTCACGGGTCCTGCGTGCCAGTCTTTGGATGATTTTTATTACTAGCGAGGTATTTTTGCAAACGCGGCTGTTACAAGCCAGTTTTGATGTCAATCTCATGTCTGTACATCTCTCTTCCTTTTCTGGTGGTTGGTGACCTTTATTTTTCCGGGTTCGATTCTGGTTACAGGTTTCCTCTGGATCCTTGTTTTTTGTCATGGTATAATTTGTGATTCATGATCATCATTTGGCTTACGTCCAATACTCTTTGCCGGAGTTTATGGGGCTATTCCGATGTATTAGACTGCTTCATCTTTGCTCTATTATTCCTCTGATACAGTGATTCCATGCACTGTATCGCTATGTAACATGTACTGTTTTGAATATTTTCAATATAAAACAGCTGTTTTTTTCCTTCTGAAAAAAAAATGAGCAGCATCACTGAAATGTTATAAGGATTTCGAGCTTCACAGAACAAGGCAAGGAGGCAAGTGGGAGTCCACGACTAAAATGGAATATATGCTGGCTTGTAATAAGCTGGCCTTTAGCGAAGCTTCTCTATTATTTTTTTCCTTGAATTTTGCTTGATTAATGAATTAAAGTTTATAATGAACTATGACATTCATTATAAGCTACTCGCACAGATTTCTTACAATGGTTGGAATTGATCTGAATTTTTATTGACCATTTGTGATTTAGGTTAGTCTTCACTGAGGTAAATTTCTCTTGAATTTTGTTGCCGTATACACAAAATTTAAATTAGGATTAAATTCGAGTTATATTTTCTTATAAACCTTATTAAAAGATAATATATAATATATATTACTAAATTATTGTATTTAGTAAAATGTCCTCAAAATTTATATGTCACAACTGAAACATATAAGCTATGCCAAACTCAAATACATCGCAATGTGATGGAACGTCTGCTGGACTTGGTTCATGCAACTTTTTCATCTATTACACATTCTGTCATTTGTCGAAGTTTCGAAGACACCTTTCTAATAACACCGTGCTATGTTCCATTGATTTCCATGATAATGATCGAAAATCATGTTAACATGAACATTGTACCTTTTTCCATATAAAGAATTCGAAATTCAAAGGTTAACAAAGATTAAAAAGTTGTTTAACATTCATTAATGATTTGTGAGTCAAATATGAAGACTTCGAAATTAAACAATTAACAAAAATTGAAAAGTGGTTTGTCTTTAGTGATTTATTTATAAATAATATTATTAAAAGGATTTTTGAAAAATAATATTTAAATTTTATATTAATGTAAATTTAGTTTAATATTTAATATTTTTATTAAATTAATCTTAATTTTCTATAACCAATTAAGTAATATATAATTTATAATTAAGTAATATTTAATTTATGTATAGAATAATATTTATATATAGAATCATGTTTTATGTGAAAGAATTAAATGTTTGTTTTAAAATTATATTTTAAATATTAACACAGGCTATATATTTATGCACAAGTTAATGAATTTTAAGAAGGATATTTATAGTTATGTGGTGAGATCTAAAATTATTATTATAATTTTTTATTTTTTTTAAACTTAATAAGTTATTTATTTAAGTTTTTTTTATGGTTAATTGAATGTTGTTCATGGTACTTAGAGTAGATGGTGAAAGGGTGTTTTGTTAAGGCACTCCTTGGTATAAATGTCACAGGTTTGAGTCTCTGTGCGTAAAAATCTAACCATACTAAGGGTGCCTAGGTCAGTTGCAATCTTCAGATGATTTTCATGGCTTAGATGCCCCTGTGCCATGCCTATACAAGCCATAGGTTAGGCTTGCCAATCATATTTAGACTCACATTACTTAGCAAACAAAAAAAGAGTTAAGTGAATAACGAAATATAAACAAATTTATAATTATTCTTTTAAATTGGAAAAAACTATAATTTATTTTTGTATAGTTAATGAATATTGTATTCTATTTGTTATTTGCAAATATGGAGTGATTCATTGCCCTTATTAAAAAATGCACACTATATAAAATAAATTATTGTTCCCACGCTCAAAGCTACGAACCAAGTGGACGGGAGGAGCGTGGTCGAGTGATGAGTTGAGCTAGGTCATGGAAACCTAGGGTTTCCTTCGCCCCTGTTGTGGGCGCCGACAGAGCTCCTCACCCTTCTCCTCTGCTCTGCGGACTCTGCACGCACCTGCACATAGAATCCTAGTGGAATGACAGTGCCTCCCCCCCCCCCATGGTGGATCTGTCACAAACAGCGATGTCGGGCGTCCTGATCCATCCCTCAATGATTCGACTAACAAAGTTGAACCTGTTGTAATCCTTGAAGCACAAATGAGAGAAGAAAAAGACAACCAAGGACAAACCAAAGCGACTTCTTCGACCTGCATCCCTACAGCGACCAAAAGGCCTGAGATCCATTTTCCTGTTGAGCGGATCAATGGAAAAATCCAGTTCATGAAAAATCATGCCCTCATTGGGAAGTTTATCATCTTCTAGCCAACTGAGAAATCCCTCTACGGATGGATAAACTCCAAATGGAAGCCCAAAGGTCAAGTCACGCTCCAGCTAGGTCCCAAAGGCTTCTTTAACATCATCTTCACCTGCATAGAGGACAAAAACCGGGTTATGGATGGAGGCATCTATTTATTTAATGCGGCTACCCTCTTCTTAAGAAAATGGATTGAACATTTCAACCCCGATAAAGAAGACTTCAACTGGGCGCTAGTGTGGATCAGGATCTACTTCCTTCCCTAAGAATACTGGGATGAGTTATCCCTCCAAGAAATCGGGAACCACCTTGGATCCTTCATCAAGATCACAAAGGAAACCAAGCATAATTGATACACCACCTATTCTTGGATCTGCGTCTACATGCATCTAGCTAAAGCTCTCCCGGACTCGATAAGTCTATATCACGATTATTTTTAATGGATCCAATCTATTGATTATGACCATGTTCCCTTCTGTTGCCGCAAATGCCACAAGCATGGTCATATCTTCAAAGGCTTCCCCCTCAACCTTCCCCTGCCCCTGAGAATACTGATCCTGATGGTTTCACCAAAGTCTCCAACCGTAAGAGGCATGCCAAAAAACCTGCCTCTACCCCCAAAACCTCACAACCTTCCACAAGAAATAGTTTCGACCTCCTAGCCAGTCAAACCTTGTTGGATGGAGACCTCTTCCACCCCGGAAGAATCGCCTCCCCTCAATACTCCTCACCCCAACCCTTCCTCTACCTTGGAACCCTCTACCTCAGCCCTGAAACCTAATGAGGGATCAAGAGCACCAGACCACAACAATAATGACAAACAACAGGAGATCAAGCAGAAAGATAAGCAAAAGGAGATCACAAAATCTGTAGCCATACAGATCCAAGAGCCCCCAATCGAGCAACCTACTAACATGAAGGAGGACACCCAGGGAAACCCTTCGCAGCAAGTTGTTCAAGATAAAGACAAGTAGCTTAGCCAAATAACCTACATGGAGGAGGAACCAAAGACTATAGACTTTGGATACCTCGACATCACTGGATTAGAAATAGCCTGCAGTACTAAAGAATATCACACCATTCCAGTCCGCCAAATAGACAACTTAGCGGAAGCTTTAATCAAAGCTCAACAGCTTAAAGGAAGCACTTAGCTAGGCATTCTAGGAGGTCAATTCCCTCAGGAAACTATAAAATTTTTGAGAGAATCCAGAAAAAGGGGCAGACGCTCAGATCTTCAGCGCCTAATCATTATGGGTGTTCAACTAGTTGAATCGGGACGCTATCCCAAGTTGACCAAGTTCTACAAGGTCCTCCCCCGCCATTCTCAATGATGAAGCTCACATCATGGAATATCTAAGGGATCAATAGCCCCTCAAAGCACCGAATGATAAAGAACAAAATACGACAATACAATCCATCCATTTTATTCATGCAGGAAACTAAATGTACCAGTACCACCTTGCACTCGATCTTACCCAGGTTGTGGCTTGGTTGCAACACTGTTGCGGTTGATGCCATGGGAGCCTTTGGAGGCCCAGCCATTCCTTAGAACCCCCGCATCCTCTCCCTGACTGATCTTCACACCACTCACAACTTCATTCAAGCCTCCTTCCATCTAATTAGATCCAACATCCATGGCCATCTCACCAATATCTATTTCCCTCAACCTACAGCCCTGAAAATTGACCTCTTGGACTCTATTGAATCCCTCAATATCCAGAGAGACCACCCCCTATGTATCCTCGGAGGTGATTTCAATATGATCACCAATATCTATGAAAAAAGAGTGGGTCATCTCCACTTAGACGCTGACAACCACAGATTCAAAGATATCATTCTCCAAAATCAGCTGATCGACCTGCCCACCTCCAATGGGCTCCACACCTGGAACAACAGGAGAGCCAGATCACAGTATATTTCTTCGTGATTGGACCGATTCCTAATCTCGAACGCCTATATTCATATGGGGGGTGACATCGTTTCCACTATTATTCCTACTGCGGGCTCTGATCATTGGCCCATTCAACTGCAATGGACACGCCCAGGCATCACCAGCAACAACGCTTTTCGCTTCAAGAAATGTTGGCTTTCTCACCCTGGCTTCAAAGAAATGGTCAATAATTGGTGGCGCAACATCACCCCTCTGGAAGGCTAAAAAATGTACCAATTCCATCAAAAGTTGAAGATCCTGAAAACCCGTCTAAAGCATTGGAGCCAAACTTCTTTTGGTAACATTTTCAAAATTCAACGGGACTTGGAAACTCAGATTGCGGGCCTCTAGCAATCAATCATCAAAGAAGGGCGCACGAAGGAACTGGCTCACCAAGAGCAGTATTTCATGAGCCATTTAGAAGAAAGATGACTGCAGGAAGAGATCCTCTGGAAGAAAATATCCAGAATTCGTTGGCTCAAAGAGGGGGAAAAAACACCAAGTTCTTCCACCGCTCCACCATTCAAAGAGGAATGATTAATCACATATCAATCCTAAAAAATGAACAGGGAGTCAACCTGGAATCCCATGCTGACATAGAGCAAGAACTCCTTAACTAATTCAAGGATACACTCACAGAGCCTTCAGCAGACTGACAACCCGCTATCAACAACATCACTCAGCACATCCCCACTCTCATCACAGAAAAACACAATCAAATTCTCTTTAGACCTGTACAAATGTATGAGGTGGACCAAGCTATGGAAAAAATAAAGGCGGGGAAAGCACTTGGTCTGAATGACTTCACTACCAATTTCTTCCATTTTTTTGGGAGGACATTAAGATGGAAGCCTGGGAAATGGTGGAGGAATCATGGAGTATGCATTGGATTCTCCCTACACGCAATGCCACCTTTCTCACACTCATTCCCAAGGAAGAGCAAGCCATCATTCCCAACAAGTACAAACTAATTGTGTTATGCAATGTCATATACAAACTCATCTCCAAAGTGATTTCCAACAAGCTCAAACCCTTTCTCCCGCTGCTGGTCTCCCCAGAGAAAACTGGTTATGTGGAAGGACGACAAATCCTGGATGGCTTCATTCTCATGCATGAGGTCACTCACTCATTGAAGACAGAGAAAATTCCAGGAATGCTTCTCAAAATAGATCTCTTAAAAGAATTCGAGAAACTCAGCTTGAATACATCCAACAAATGTTACTAGCGTTTGGTTTTAGCCCCACCTGGGTTCGATGGATCATGAGCTTGATCTCCTCCCCCCTCTTATATATTTTTCTTAATGGCTCCCCCTCCACCCCTTTCTCGCCTTCTAGAGGTATCCGCCAAGGTGATCCCCTTTCCCCCTTCATCTTTATTCTCATGGCTGAAGGTCTGGGCAGGCTCATCCGCCACACTATTACCACCAACTCCCTCAAAGGTTTGAGCATTCATCGTTGTCCTCCCATTTCCCACCAAAAAATTGTTGATGGAAACATGCACTTCGATCACCCCTCCGTCCAAGAAGCCTGATCCTTCAAAGCCATCCTTGATTGCTTCTCCACTGTCGTTGGAACTACCATCAATACCGAGAAGTACAAGATTTTCTTCTTCAACACTCTTTTCATCACCCAGCGCAACATTTCCAGAATCTTAGGCTTTCCGATATCTACCCTCCCTTCAAAATATCTTGGGCCCCCCTCATTGACTTAGCCATTAAACACTCCTCTTGGCGCGAACTCCTGGATAAAATTGAAGCCAAACTTTCCCTCTAGACCCATCAAGCCCTCAACATTGTTGGATGCCTTGTCCTGATCAAGTTAATTCTCCAATCCATGCCCTTATATCTCTTCTCGGTCCTAGCTGCCCCCAAATGAGTTCTCAGATCAATCCGCAACCTGCAAAGGAACTTCCTTTGGGGAGGTAAAAAAGACAAAAGAAAATTGGCTCTGGTCAACTGGAATGAAGTCTGTGCTCCAAAAAGCTCCGGAGGTCTGGGACTCAAAGACCCACACCATAGCAATGTGGTCATGGGAGTGAGAATATGGTGGAAATGGATCTCGAACCCAGAGGTCCCCTCGGCTCAGCTTTGGCTCTCATTAGAGAACTTTTGAGGTCTAAAATGGGCCTCCTAAGAAAAATGTACAACCAAAATAAACTTTATAAGAACCAATAGGATTCAAGATGATGATGTCAACCATGGGGGATGATTCACCATTTTTGGGGTAAAAAAGTAAAATGATAAAAAATAATAAAATAATAAAACTACTTTTTTAACTTGTATTTTCAACTTATCTCCCTAAGGTTTTACTCAAATTTCAAACAGGAGTACTCATTAGATGCAAAATTTAATTCCTCATCCAAAGGAGTACCCATGTTGCATACTTTCGATGGACCCTACTACACGAAAAATGAGAAATACATCAAAAACGTGATTGCAATCACGTTTTTGATGTATTTCTCATTTTCGTGTAGTAGGGTCCATCGAAAGTATGCAACATGGGTAATCCTTCGATGAGGAATCAAATTATGCTTCCAATGAGTGTCCCTACCCAAAATTTGAATAAACCCGTAGGGAGATAAGTTGAAAATATGAGTTCAAAAAGTAGTTTCTTCTTTTTTCCTATAAAATTTGATGATGTAATCTAATCTTATTTTATTATTTTCACTATTATTTTATAATTTCCTTAGGATGCCCATTTTATACCTCAAAATTCCCCTAATGCCAAGTACGCAAATAATTGGCCTGCCCAAAAGATGATCTGCCTCAACACAAAGGTGAATGGCTCCCTCATTTGGAAGGCAACAAAACAACACAGAGCCATCATATAGGAACACCGTTTTTGGGAAGTTCGATCAGGCTCACGGACTATGTTCTGGGAGGATTCATGGCAACAGATGGCCAAATTAGCCTCCCTATTTCACAATTCTTGGTGGCAGGAGATCCTAAACAACCAGGAGAACACCCAAATCAAACACTTTTGGACTCCCCTCCTTAGCTCTGGCTACCGAAAATGGCTCCCAGCAGATCGGTCGTAGACCGATTGGCATCTTGAACTCACAGAAGATATCGGCAGGGAACTTCTCAGGAGGAAAATTCGATTCACTAAAGGCGAGGACATCTTAAGATGGGGCTATTCCCCTCGTGGTACCTTCACCACCAAAGAAGCATATCGCCTGCTCCTCCCCAATAATCAGGCTCCTCAAGATGACATTTGGACACAGATTTGGAATCCCAAAATTTGGCCCAAAATCTCCACCTTCTTATGGCTTCTCAGCAAGTGATGCATCCTAACCTAGGACAACCTGTTGAAAAAAGGCTTCACCGGTCCTTCCGGATGTCTGAATTGCAGAAATTGTGAGGAAACCATAGAGCACCTCCTCAATTCTTTTCCTTTGGCAAACTCTCTTTTAGACAACATTTCATTTCTTAGTATAAGATCAGATAGATAGAGAGGGGATATTCTCAATACTATTCGCCATTGGCACTCCACTCCCTTCCACAACGACCTACTCAATTCCCTATGGGTCATCCCTCCTTGGCATATCCTTTGGATGATCTGGAAGGAACATAATCGGCGCATTTTCAGAGATCAATCCACCCCTCTCGATATCCTCGGACCAACTTGTGCAAAAATATCCAGGAATCCCTTGCATTGTACCATTGGAAAGAGACTGAATTCCCCTCCCACCCCCTCGAAAGCATCATTTGGGCCAATTGGAATCTCTCCATCCACTCTCATCCGAACAACGAGCCCCCTTCAAACCACTCTCCCAGTTCGCCCTGCTCTTGGTCGCCTCCTCCTCATGGCTTCTTTAAACTTAACTTTGATGGGGCCTCAAAGGGAAATTCAGGGGATGCTGGCTTCGACGGTATTTTTAGAAATGCAGATGGAGAAGCCCTCATGATTTATTTTGGTTCCATTGGATGGGACACCAACAACTCTGCAGAGCTAGAAGAACTATTTCAAGGTCTCCTACTAGCTCAAGACAACCACTATTTCCCTTTATAAATCGAAGGAGAATCTCAAATTATCATTAGTATTTCCCAGTGTCTCCTTCTGGGTTCTTCAGCCTCCAAACTCTGCATGAGCTGGAGACTTGCGGCTCGATTCGATCTCCTTGAGAAATGGCTACCTCATCACAAAGTTGTATCCTTCAAACACATTCAACGAACAACCAATGCAGTTGTGGATCTTCTGAACAACAAGGGAGTCAGTCAAAATGCTCCCCTCGCCACTAGTAAGCTCCAATTTTTTTTTGATGAAGCTCTACGCACATAATGCACTCTTCTGGTGCTCAAATATCTCCAACCCTCGGATGTAGGTGCTTGCATGGAATAAAGCGCATCGCCACATGGCCGCGAGGATGCAGGACACTTGTCCTCATCACGCGGACACACATGGCCACCCTACTCGACTTAAATGTTGGTGTGTGGTGTATTTACTCGCCACCCTCGAACATCTCCCATCGACGTCCTCGCAACTCTCTGTCATTAACTTTGTCCTCTAATCCATTACTCTATATGTCATGCCTATGTTGCCCTCCATGGCCCATAAATTTGCCACCCCTACTCTTAGATCCGGCATTTGGCTCTCCCTTTGGCTTTGCGCCTCTGCCAAGCCTCTGTTCCATTGCTCTACCGCTTCCCTAACTCGCCGTATCTGGTCTTTGGCTCCCCCTTTTCTCCTCGCTGTCTCGCGCTCCCTCGCCGTTCCTGCACCCACTCCGCTCCTCCGCCATGCCTAGACACCACCGCATGAAGTGCCGCAGGCGGTGGATGCGGTCTTCCCTCTCCCTTCAGGCTTCCCACCTCCGCCACTCAAAAAAAGTTATGAATCTCGCTGCCCCGGCGCAGCCCGAAATTCTCGTCTCCCATTAATCCATTACTTCGCTTGTCTCTCCACCTCCCGAATTCTTCCGAAGCCTCCCGGCTCGGTATTCGATCCAGAAAATATTTCAAGTCCACCATCTTTCCCGCCTCCCCCTTATCCCCCGCATTATGGTAGCCTTGCTTCTGCCATTGAAGTAGTTTCCCAACAACGATCATGGCAACCTCCGAGCTCGAAGAGGATGGCATCACAAGAAGTGGCTGAGTTCACGCGATTCCCATTCGCCCGATGCCCATGTGGTGACATTCTTCCTCCGTTGATAGCACATGTGTCTA
Organism: Pinus albicaulis; assembly: GCA_034641835.2. Classification (NCBI taxonomy): domain Eukaryota; kingdom Viridiplantae; phylum Streptophyta; class Pinopsida; order Pinales; family Pinaceae; genus Pinus; species Pinus albicaulis. The sequence continues at coordinate 16,111,866 of CM076582.1, read as the reverse complement.
AGTAGGGAGACTTATTTAGCATTTAATATGCGTGCAGAATTGAAGAGGAGTTGTTCCAACCACCAGAAAAGGATGATAACACTCCATCTGCTTAAATTCTGGGTGCTTCTCTCTCATTCTAGTCAATTTTATGCTATTTCACTGCTACTAGTCTTCTGGTTTTGTTTTAAACATATGATGCACAAGGCTGGTTTCCCACTATGGGTAGCTTTTTCTAGACTCTCCTGGGCTGGTTTGAAAGCGCATTTCCCTCCGGAATTGGCTTGCCAACTCCTGAGAATGAGGACTGTAATATTTTGGACTGTATGATATAATAGAAGTAGCCTAATTTAGAAAAAAAAAAAACTTAGTGTTGGATTTAAAAATACATACATACACTTTTGTTGAATAGTTAAAGTAAAGAAATTTTAGATGTGATTCTTATATGATCAAAATATTTATGTCTGAATATTTTTTGGCATAACCAAAGCCCTTTGTAATCATATAAAAAATTTCTTTTCATGAAATTATAATACTTTTAATAAAGTTCGACCTTACATCCATAGTTCAATATATATATATATATATATATATATATATATAGGAGAATTGGTAGACCTTTCGTCTATCACCAAGGAGACTTCTGATCGAGTTAGTGGGATTGCCACTTTATTTCTAAGCCTAGTGCAACCACCCAAAAGCCTCATTAGATAGGTAAACCAAGTTACAAACTTGGATGAAGCCCATATATTGGTTGGCAAATGCCTTCTTTTTCGGGAGGTCTATGGTTCGACTTAATCTAATGATATTTCTATTAATTGTCAAGTATTATATATGTAAATGATAAGAGAATTAAAATCCCATGTCCATTTTTTTTTGTTCCTTTTTATCATTAAATGATGGTCATTACTATTATAGTTTGTGTTGAAGAATCCCCTCTGCGGATGAGGCGATCCCTACTAGCCCAAAGAAAAAAAAGAGATGTCCCGTCCTTCAGTCCTGGCAGATCACAATCCTTCCACGATCTCCGTGGATGAACACCTGCACACAGAAAGAACAAACAGATACAAGCATAGGAACCAGCATACGTAACTAAACATCGGTCAGAAAAGACATTACTCGCATTAACATAATGGAAAGAGGAGTGGAACCATAATCATAGTCATCTATTAAAGTGGTAAACGAATAGAAGTTACAACCAAGTTCTGACGCTGCAGCCTCCTTCGCGCGGGTCTCCGGTCGACCACGTCTCGCAAAGCTCGCCGGGGGAAAGGGAAACCTCTCCAGAGTCTCGTAACAATGGTCTCCTTGCTCGAATGGGCCTTAAGGGAAAGGAAGGATTCTTTTCAGCACAAAGGCACTTGGGAATAAGAGATGCAAAGCTTCAGCACTTCAAGACTAGCTTGCCATGGATCTGAGCAAGCTTTTATAGATGGGGAAGGAGGGAGTTGGGATCCCTATTATTATGGGATAGGCCCTATCAACAAGGAAGGTTCCATAGAAGGTGGCAAAACTACTTCCCTTCCATAGAACTCCCGTAGCCAAACCTCCCAACTCAAGATAGGCAGTGGTTGTGAGTTTGTTTGAACTCAACTTCCGCCATCCATATATAAAAAACAGTTCCTAAAATGGGTGGCGCGATTGCTGCTCTATGACAGAGCGCCAAGTGGCGCGACCTCTTTACAGGATTTCCCTGAGTGGCGCGAGTACTGAACTGTCTACCCGCGCCAATGCAAAAAGAGCTGTTTTTCATGGATTTTGCAAGGAGATGTCTCAAGGGGAAATGAAGATCATACTCAGAGGGATGCAATGATGATGTTTTCAGTGCATGACAGTGTTCACAGGTCACGTTATGGGTCCTCCATTGTGCGGGACGGGGAATGGTAGGGACGGTGACAAATTCCTGTGTAACAGATGCCCCCTAAAGCATGAGGCCCGAGAGAGAGAGGGGTGAAATGCTTTACGAGAACATGTCCAACTGAAGGCCCGCCGTCGGAAAACCTGCACAGACAGATACAACTGATATCTCAAGTACATGATGTATATATATGGTATGGGCGCAGCCATCCGAACAGAGTATGCTATAATCCGGATCCAGGGTATGGGCGCAGCCATCCAACTAAGATCAAACAAATAGACTCAGGTATGGTCGCAGCCATCCAATCATTGAGTCATGTACATAATGACACTAATCCACAATCGCAGCCTGGATCACAACAGACACAATCCAGGGTCTTGCGCTCCATCTCGACCCAAATAAGTACAAGTTCTAGCACGCGAATATGTGAGCTGATGTCGAACATGCAAGAACATCGCCTGATTACCAGCCAATGATGAAAGCCGTTAACAGACGCGAGAGGAACCACCAATAATGACAATGGTCCTCAAGGTACTACGGGTACAATCCACGGCGTGTGAATAAATGAGCTGACGTCGAACACCCGCAGAATCATCCGATCGGAGGTCAATAATGAAAACCTCTCGTCGAATGCGACGAACCTGCCATTAAGGCATGCAGGCCCCAACGTACCATCAGGAGTCTCTAGACCAACTTCCCGGATAATGAGTTGAAGTCGACAGGAAGTGATCTTGATCGAAGGTGGGCCATAATGATTCCCACATCATCGACACGAGACAGAGGAACATAATGTTTTGTTGTGAATTAGGATCATATGAGGAACAGAGGAAGGTTGATATTCGCAGAGGCCAACTTCTCTTGAACATATAAACGGCACGGCAATGGACTTGGCAGTATTTGACATCAACAGATCAAAGGTCATGGCGACGAGGCGGTGAACAGATGAGAGGTCAAAAGAGATTACCCAAACCCATGGAAGCAAAGTGAAACAACGAGATGAGATGTCCCCAACCCGACACGAATGCAGACAAGTGCCATGTTCAAGAGCGACATACCGCCGACGATAACGACGATGGTTCCATTTTTCCCCCACCATTTCTGGCGAGTACCCCAATTATTTTTGATGACAAGCTTGAAGGGGATAGCATATGCTTGTAATATAAGTCCGCCCTTCGGGCGAATCCATCCTAGTGCATTTAACGAGTCCTAGGAAGGAGAAACTCGGAGAACGTCATTTCGACGAAATCCAATGTCATCAGGGTTTAACGAGTCTGACAAAGGAAGAACTCAGCGTCTTTTCATGTTTAGAGAGTTTGAAAAGACAGCGGAAAAGAAAACTCCACAGGTCCCTTTTCGTAAATAGTTCCCCAGATCCGAAAAGGTAGAAAACAATATCCGGGAAAACCTCCTAGTCGAGATAGGCTAGGGTATTCCTTTTTCGTAATCGATCCAGCCCAGCCCGAAAAAGGGTTAAACTTATACTGGGTGAATGTCGATTCGTGTCCATTTTAACGAGATCGAAACGACAAGGGCCTCGGCAATCTTTTCATATTTAGGGAGTCAGAAAAAGAGCTGAAAGATGACTCCAGAGTGACTTTTTCGTGTATTTACCGAGTCCGAAAAAGTATAAAATACAACTCGTTTCCACCTTTTAAGTCGCAAAAACCTGTCACTGCACATACCCAACAAGCGTAAAATCCATTTTTGACATAATACATGCAAATATTTGACAAGAAATAACTTTTAAAACACATCTTAACGTTGAAAAGTTATAAATACGTCCAATGGTAAAAAATGAAATTACTTTTTACTATTTACCTTGTGGAGAGTAGCAGTGGTTCATTTGGAGCAGAAAAGATGTTTACACACCACACCATGTACACAAATGACAATCACGCACCTATGTACACACAAGACGGGCATGCCCCCGGCATGATGTCTCAATTCGAGGCGCATGCCCCCCAAGCTTCAGTCTTATGGAAAATAGAGTGAAGTTTGAAAAAGAGATTTTGAACTAAATCTATCAAAAGTCGAATTGGACGTGCTCATGTTTCATTGTTTTAACGAGGTTGACACACTTAAAGGAACTGTCCTCGTTGCATCGTGCTTCATAATTCGAACAGCTCGGTGCAGACTTGAATCTCCCTGGGAGAACAGGTCACACCTACATGAATATCCTCAACAATCCCTGGTTTAACAGAGATGTTGATAGGAATCGTTTGAGGAATGTTACTCAGATTGCCTTCTGAAAAGACCTCATGTGTCAAAATCGGTGTTTGAAGAGGCGGGGAAGGAACCTGAGTAGCATAGCGCTCGAGACAATCCGTCATTGCCCCCAAGCTAGGCATAAACGAGGAACGATGATGCCCATCGCCCCAAGGTAGCTCCTCCCGAGACATAGTTTCAATTATAGCCTCATCTGAGGGAAAAGTCTCTCTAAGAGGATCAGGCGAATCAGCCTGACCAAGCCAGGGGGATTGTGAGTAGACGTCAAGAGCCATGCTCATCGGAGCATGCTGAGGAGGTGGAGGGTCCGATGCAGCAACAATCTCACAGTAGCCGATCTCTACCGGCGTTAAAGGCATGGACTCTCCAAACTCATATACCTGCTCAGGTGTAGGAATCAGCCAGGGGTCATCAGTCCTGGACAACATGTTGACTTGAGCGGTATTCGGTGGCGGCGCAGGGAAAATACCCATGAGGACTGGGTCTTTGAAAAGACCCGGTCCTATGCTGTCTGGTGGATTCGGAATTTGATCCACGTACGGCACGTTATTCTCGGAGTTCGAGGTAAAAAATGACAACTGGTCTACTGTGACAATCTTGCCCTCGTGAGGGAACTTGATGAATCGAAAGACGGTAGACGGCACGCAGAGCATGGCGTGGGTCCAGCTGCGGCCAAGAAGTATGTTGTAGTTGAGTTTAGCGTCAACTACTTCTACTTCCACGTTGACGGTTTTTCCCTGTAATGTAATCGCCAGACTCTCGAGAACTCCCAGGGGTTTAGATTCCCGGCCATCAAATGCCTCAAGGGCATTGGGAGATGACGATAAAGTTGGGGAACCGATGGCTCTCCAACAAGCGGAGGACATAACACAAGTAGATGCACCCTCATCTACGACGGCTCTATGAACGTCCAGGCCGTTAATCCCGACTTGAATAATCAAAGCGATTTGATGTGGAAGCCGGGGAGTAAAATTCTCCAGATCAAAGGTGAGAAGGCTCGAATCGGCGGGGTCAATACCACCGATGGCGGACAGCAAAGCCTTCCGTTGTGAAGGACAACTTTGAAGAACCTCAAGTGCAGACATGGCACATGGCGCCTGGGCCAGATCCTCAACAATCCTGTAATGTTGGGCGGCACGGGCGTTTGGATTATAAGAGGATCTCCGAAGAACACCCTTGGGAGGTGGTTTCACAACGGGTTCGAGAGTCGGCTTCTCAATTTCCAATGAACCAGAAGGAGATGCGGGAGGCGGTCCATCCGCCACAGCCTTCCCGGGTGCCTGCTGCTGATTATTGTAATCCTTGGACCTCGTAGCGATAGTGATAGGTGCATTAGTCTTCATCATGAAAACTTGAGACCCAAACGGTGCGGATGATGAACTTTGTTCGACCATCTGGGTCTGCTGAGATGGAAACGGCTCCTTTAAAACAGCCGGAGTTCCCTTTGAGCCTTTAAGAAGTTGACTGACTTCGGATCGTCTTGGACAATCTTTAGTGTAATGGTCACCTTCACAGATGAGGCAAGGAAATTTCGGCTTACGTTGTGAGCCATCCTCAAACTTGGATTTAGATTCCGGTTTTGGGGCATCGGATCTGGATTTGCCTTTGCCCTTTTTCTTCCCCTTGGAGGATTTGTCCGCAGGATTGGCCTGAACGGCATTTACCTCCGAGGTTTTACCAGAATCGGATGAGGCGGGTTTGGCAGAGGGATCGTTGGAAGAATTAGCCTTCTGCTTCCCATTCGAAGACTTCTTCGAATTTTGAGAAACGGAACCAATGACACCATCCACGGAAGGGGTGGGTTGGGTCTTTTTGGCTCCGGGCCGTGGTGCATCAGGCAGGATGTCATAAAGCGTGCCAGATTGCGAATAAACCAGATCCAAGTACTGGGCACGCGCGATAGCTTGTTCCTCCGTCACACACGCTCCCATCGCGATATCCTGAGCGATTTTGTTCACAAAGGAGGTGGTGAACCAGTGAGTCAAAATCTGATCAGGTATGTGAAACTTGATCAGTCGACGATGGCGCCGCCACTCATGGATGTGATCCGAAATGTGAGTGGCCGAGTCCTGCTTCAGGGAAGACAGGAGGTGCGTCCCAGTCTCATACCGGACTGGTAACTGGAAATGCGTGAGGAAAGCCATAGCTAACGAGTTGAAATCCTGAAAAATACCACGGGGCAGCTCTATGTACCACTTAGCAGCAGCTCCTGTTAACGTACGCTGGAAAAGACGCAAACGAACTGAATCGTCTGTCCAAGAGTTAGACGAACACCAGAGGTGATACGTCATCACATGCGCCTGGGGGTCTTCTCCAGATTTGCCCTCAAACTTGGGACAATCTCCTGGTATCTTGGTTGGAACCGGAGGCCAATGTGGATTATGAGAAATCGGATCATTGGTCAACTTTGAAACGTCCGGCAAGTCCAAGGTAGCCAGGAACGGCAATGGAGGGTTAATTCCCGTGCAAGTCCCAGAATAAGGTCCGGTTCCCATGCTCCACGATGGTTGTGAATATCCTTGCCCCCAGGGGTTCTGTCCCGTAGGATTCTGACCGTGAGGGGCATAATTCGTATAGCCAGACTGATTTGATTGCTGGTAACCATGGTGTGGGGCCTGATAACCAGGGTTCGAGCCTTGATTAGGCGTTTGCCCTGTATAAGCAGCATTTGGATTTGGCTGCTGAGCATAGTTAGAACCGTGAGGAGGAGGATACTCTGAGCATAGTTAGAACCATGTGGAGGAGGATGATACTGAGAGCCTCCAGAGTGGTTATAGTTCGGTTGAGATTGACCATGAGGATAATAACCACTCTGAGGATGAGTAGACTGCTGATAAGTGGAACCCTGCGGAGCCTGGTACGTAGGGCGCAGCTGTTGATTTGGCTGCGGCATTGAGTGAAAGCGAGGCTGGCTGAGCGATGAAACGGAATGAGAGGCTGCCACGAATGAGCAAGGTTGACGAGTGAAATGTGACTCCCCCGAATGAACGAACAGCCGAATGATGACCCCGAATGAGCCTTTGGCCTGATAAACGGCGGTGCCACAACGCTGGTTGTAAGTGAGCCCAGGTTGCACCGAATAAGCCGGTTGGCCTGGAGGCGGGACACCAGGTTGTACCGGATGACCCGGTTGGCCTGGTGGTGGAACAGGACCAGGTGCTTGCTGGAAACCAGTTTGACCTGAAGCAGAACCATAAAGTGGTCCTGGATGATATGCAACGTTAGAGACAACAGGATACTGCGGTTGCATCGGTAAAGAAGGCTGGATTTGCCCCCCAGGACCATAGGCCGGTCCCTGTTGATACCCCGGCTGAGGCTGAGCAGGTTGACCAGCAGGGTTATAATATGGTCCTTGCGGATTGTACAATGGCCCTTGCTGGCCCGCAGAGTAGCCTTGAATGGGCTGTCCCTGTGGGTCGTACTGATAGCCAGGTTGGCCTGCGGGTTGGCCTTGGAAAGGCTGTCCCTGCGGGTTGTAAGCCTGGTTGTACGGTAAACCTTGAACATAAAGATAAGCCTCAGGAGCAGGAAGGCGCAAAATTTCCCCATGCTCGTCAAGCTGACCCGGAAAACCATACACGGGAGTGCCGTCTTGTGCATAGTGCGAAAAGAAAGATCGGTAAGGATCTTGGGGGATTTGTCCAGCTCCGGCGTTCGGCTGCTGTAAAAACAACCGATACTCCTCCGGAGAGATATTCTCCGGTATAGCAGTAGCTAGATAAATGTCTTCGGGAGTTGGCCCAGCCCTGGTGGCTGAGATAACAGCAGAAGAGGCAGCTACACAAACAGTGGGCCGCACGGGAACAGAAGTGACGGGCGTCGAAGGAGACACCCCGGGTGTAGTGGCAGCTGGCCTCGAAGCAGGAGATGATATTCCCATAGAGGCGGCAGCTGAGATAATCTGACCCAGAGATCTGTATCCCTGTGGCAAAGAAGGACCAGCTGACGATGTGGTAGCCAGCTCGGACTCGTCTCCCTCAAACAATCTACGAGGGATGCGCTGATAGTCATCAGACCCGGGAATTTCCTCACCAGAATCACTCATGGTTGATCCTGCCGTTAAATCACGCAGAAGACGGCGAGGACTAGGAGGAAAAACAGCAGCAATAAACGGTGAACCCGATGTAAGAGAAAGGAAATCAGCTCCCAATCTCAATTCAGACAGAGGGTCCGAAAAGGGCCAGTGGAAGTCAACTGGCTCTCCAAAGGGTTGCTCGGCGAGGACCGGTCCCCCGTCAGGGAACTCGGAAACAACAGACTGCTGTGGTTCAACAGAAGGCTCAGAAGCCTCTGAAGAATTGTCCGTGTAAGGACTGCCAGTAGACGAAACTGAGGGTTCCGCCACCGTGACAAAAGACTAGAAGAAGAGAGCACACACACACACGGGCTGAAAATGAATTAAGACACACGATCAACCAGTCACAAGCAATATCTAACTGGGTGTGTAATCGTGGGAGATTGATTTTACGACATTGGAAAATAAACAAATTCTACCGTTTCATGTTTTAAGAGTCGAGAAACGATAAAAAGATGACTCTATCTCTTTCAGAGTTGACACAAGCGTGAAAGGACAAGCGCTTGACGGTCTTTTCAAGTTTAGGGAGTCAGAAAAGACCAAATGACTGCTCAGGAAAAACTAGGCACAAAGGGTGTACCAAATATCCGTGAACTGCAATATACACCTTGGTTTCAAAAATGAAACAGAAATCGACCAAGGACTTTCCGTACGTGCAGGTAGTCTCCCCGAATGCTGTGTTCGGTGTATCACAGGTATAGGGCGGTAGACTCGGCTTCTTGTGGATAAAGGATTGAGAACCTATAGGGGTCTCCCTTTATATACGCGACGGTACGGGGAGCACAAGTCCGTACTAGCGCTGTCTAAAGCCAAGAGGCGAGCGACAGCTGCTAGGTTTAACGACGCCGAAACACGTCTCTAGCCTAGACCTTCTAAATATGTTTCGTTAAGTTCCAATGCTGCCTTAGGTTAATTGAATAAATTTTACAGTTGATCTTCAATTAAGTTTCAATTTCCAGGCCCTATCGTATGTAGTGTCTCCTAAATGCAAGCTATATGCCACGGTGCAACATTTCGTTTGATGAAAACTAGTTAAATGAGAGTCGAGAGCTTTTATACAAACGAAATGAACGGAATACAAACAAGAATATCTCTAATGCAACTAATGCAATTGCACACTTTTCATTCAAACACTAATCACTAGCAATATGGAAAAGATCACAATTTGCACTAATTTAACAAAAGCAAAAGAGATTATATATTTTTTTTTTGATTTTCAATGTTTAATGGCTAATGTGCACTGAAAACAAAAGGAACAATTTGAGAAATGATATCTAAGAGAGCGAAGCAAACAACATTCACTCAATGAAGCAAGCAACCAAATCTCTAAATCGACCCAAAGTCCCTCAAAGCAAAGAAAGACTTGAAAACTTCCGATGGACCGTGTGATCTAGGTCCAAAGCAAGGCAAACGAATTCTGAATGAAGGAAAGAACAATCACCCAAAATACGCAGCAAAACAATCAAAGACTGGTAAGAGAGCGTGGAGAATCAATCAACAAGTTGACAGGACAATCAGAACACCAAAACTCCCAATGGAGGGCTCGATTCACTAAGCCACTAGATGCCCTAGGGCTCAAATCGTGAAATCGATAGACAGAGGCAAACAACCAAAGGATAGCGGTGAAATCCAGTCAAACAAGACTCCAACACACTCAGACAATCAGAAAATCAAGAAGAGAAGTACTGGTCAAGCTCAGAAAGCCAAAAAATGAAGAAACTCAAAAAAGTCACAGGGGTGGCGCGACTGTGGCCTTGAAACTGGCGCCAGAGGCCGATTGGCGCGAGACAGACAAATGCAACAAGCGCCAAGTGGCGCGACTGTCGGGTTGAAACCCGCGCCAGTCGAGTTCTTCAATAAAAATTAAAAAACAAGCTACTCTGAAAATAGACCAATACAAGCTAAGCAAACCAAGAAGCTAAAATAGTGAAAGAATCCAACCCAGAAGGTTCATCAAGCAAGGAGAAACAATCAAAGCGAACCAATCATAAGCGGGACAAGGAAAACCGGACGATCCCCAGCGGAGTCGCCAATTTGTTGAGGAGGTAAATCCCCTCTGCGGACAGAGGCGATCCCTACTAGCCCAGCAGGGGTCTAGCAACAAACAAACAATGCTATGACGCAAGCTCCTAGTTACGAAATGAAAGACTTGGGATAAGAGCCTACCTGGATTCCAACGCTAGATCTGAAGAAGAAATGTCCCCGTCCTTCAGCCCTGGCAGATCACAATCCTTCCGCGATCTCCGCGGATGAACACCTGCACACAGAAGAAACGAACAGATACAAGCATAGGAACCAGCATACGTAACTAAACATCGGTCAGAAAAGATATTACTCGCATTAACATGATGGAAAAAGGAGTGGAACCATAATCATAGTCATCTATTAAAATGATAAACGAATAGAAGTTACAACCAAGTTCTGACGTCGCAGCTTCCTTCGAACAGGTCTCCGGTCGTCCACGTCTCGCAAAGCTCGCCAAGGAAAGGGAAACCTCTCCAGAGTCTCGTAACAATGGTCTCCTCGCTTGAATGGGCCTTAAGGGAAAGAAGGGATTCTTTACAGCACAAAGGCACTTGGGAATAGGGAGATGAAAAGCTTCAGCACTTCAAGACTAGCTTGCCATGGATCTGAGCAAGCTTTTATAGATGGGGAAGGAGGGAGTTGGGATCCCTATTCTTATGGGATTGGCCCTATCAACAAGGAAGGTTCCATAGAAGGTGGCAAAACTACTTCCTTTCCATAGAACTCCCGTAGCCAAACCTCCCAACTCAAGATAGGCAGTGGTTGTGAGTTTGTTTGAACTCAACTTCCGCCATCCATATATAAAAAACAGTCCCTAAAATGGGTGGCGAGATTGCTGCTCTATGACAGAGCGCCAAGTGGCGCGACCTCTTTACAGGATTTCCCTGAGTGGCGCGAGTACTGAACTGTCTACCCGCGCCAATGCAAAAAGAGCTGTTTTTCATGGATTTTGCAAGGAGATGTCTCAAGGGGAAATGAAGCTCATACTCAGAGGGATGCAATGATGATGTTTTCAGTGCATGACAGTGTTCACAGGTCACGTTATGGGTCCTCCATTGTGCGGGACGGGGACTGGTAGGGACGGTGACAAATTACTGTGTAACAATCATCTTAGACCTTCAAACTTTGACTACGGCTTGTTTCCAAATCCTAGGTCTTGTGATAATTATAAATTTGATCAGTACACATATCTAGGATATTACCATCATGCGTACGCATATCATATATCAGACAAAATAAATACATTAGACATATACCGAGATTCAACCAAATGAACATATACCCAGGGTTTCAATCCTAGGACTTTACATAACAATGATTTTGCTTATAGGCCTAACCAAAACATAGGGTTTCGGTTCATGTCAAAGCAAACCCTTATTATATAGAAAATTAAAAGATCTGGGATTTCGAATAACATTATTCCAACCCTTAATTAGTTAGATATTCCATGATCATATCAAAACCCCAAACATGACATCATCAAAATATCAATCAAAATAACAATTTCTTCATTAATAACGCTAAGTAGCTTTAGGGTTTCACACATTATTAAGATACCCTAAGGTTAGGGTTTTCCAAATAACCTTTTAGGGCTCTTTTATGCAAACAATTAGAGATATGAGATGGGTAGATTCATCGGATGATGAATCATCCCAAATAAGAATCTTTAAGATTCAGGAGAGCTAGACACAACAATAGTTAGTAATGTAGAATGAATATTCCAAAGAGAATAACAAGGCTTTATAATCTAAGGCATACCTTTGTTTCTTTGACAAACCTTTTTTATTCCAATCCTTTGTCTTGTGAGGCCTTCTTCCTTAATCCTTGAGGCCTTCTCTCATGATTCTCAAGCATTGAGTAGGTTAATTCCTAGACAAGGAAATAGAGGTAGAAAGGCGACTAGTATTTAATATAATCAAAGCTTTAAATAAGTATATGAAACCAAAATTGAGAGGGAATGAGATACTTATCCTGAGGAGTTGTTGTGGGTTCCCTCCAGAGCTTTGAGGGATACCTAAAGCTTATAAAAAAGAGAAATGTCTTTCCAAAAATATGTTAAACCTATAACTAAATATAAAATATACAAATCGAATATCTAAAGTTAGGAACAAGGGGATTAGTAGTGTAAGTCCCTTATGTCATTCCCTTCGGGTTTCGCTCTCTTGGGAGAAGATTCTTCTTTAGCCAGATTTTCATGATCACTTTCTCTTTTATTGTTTCTAGGATTGTCGGGACACTCACTTCTATAGTGACCTAGTGGCAATGATAACATTCAATCTTGGACATATCAAACTTCCTCCTCGACCCTTTTTTTCTTGAAATTTCCCTTATGATGAGCAATACAAGCACTTGAGACTTCTTCATTGTTAGTTACTAATGAGATTATTAACTCTTTTTGATTGCAGGTTGTCCATAGTTCCTCAAAGGTGGGAGCTCTTTCCAGCTGTTGAGACGTGAAGCAAATGCACTCCAAGTAGGTGGCAACCCTAGTAGGGTTGTGATCACAAGTTACTTGTCTGTCACCATTTCATCGATGACAATAATATCATCTCTTGTTCTTGCTGTCTTCACAAACAAAGTGGCCACAATATCCTGCTTGGTCATCTTAATAGTCCTTAGTTCATTTTTCAACTTTGCCACTTTTCTAATGTTCTTAATGGTAAATAGTTTTGACATGGCTTCATACATTTCATGGGCATGGTCAATGTTTGCTATGAAGGGAACAAGGTTGTCCTTTATGCCTGCAACCATTAGAGTCATAGCCACTAATTCCAATTCTCTGAATTTCACCTTATCTGCATCACCAAAGTCTTTTGTGGGCTTCTTCACTTTTCCCTTTACCAAATCTAATACCTTGTTCTTTTCAAGGATGAGGTCAATCCTCTTTTTCCAAGATTTGTAGTCTGAGGCTCCCTCAAGCTTATTCTCTCCCTTGATAGTGTTAGAGATCTTTCTTGAAGGTAGTGAAACTTATTTTCTTAAAGAGTTACCTCTTATGAACTTCTTATGTTTCCTTGATCAATTCCTTGGGACTGCCTTTTCCTTCTTTCTTCAACAAAGCTCTGATACCATGGTAGAAAGCCAAAAAGGAAGAAAGATTTTCTTGTTCATGATTATTTACTTGTGATGTTATTTAATTCTTATTATATTTTAATTGTCTTCTTTCTTCTTAGTTCATCAAGAAAGTACCAAAGCAAAAACACATAAATCAAGGACACCACATGTAGGCCAACAACCAGGGAAAAACCCCACTCTAGGGGAAAACCCAGTCAATAATTCTTCCTTCAATAATATTCTTGAGACTCTAGTCCTTGAATCACACCTCTTCCACACAAAGTCAATCTTCCTTTTGATCCCACCTCAATCTGGCAGCAGCAGCATCAACAACAACAACACTATGCAACACTTCCTTCGACCTTGGAACTTTGATCTTGATTTTGGAACTTCGATATTGTTTCTGGAACTTCAATCTTGGAGGAAAGAATTCTATTTTGACCCAATACAACTTCTCAAGGCACCAACATCCAACAGAAACAACTTCGACCTATTCTTCTCTTGGCAGCAACAACTTGCAGCAATTGACAACAACCGAATAATGAGAGACTTCAATCTTCCAATATAGAGCACGTGAGAGAGAGAGAGAAACACCAAATTTTTTATTTTCTTCCAATCCTTTAGCTTGTCCAAACTCGCACTTCTTTTGACCCCTTCCTTGACTTCACACTTTTTCCAATGCAACAACAAATATCGAATTTCTGTGTGTGAGTGAGTGACTTCCAAATGAGTTCGATTTCCCTGTATGTGTAGGCTTGTGATGACCTCGAATTCCTGGGCTTGAGGCCGACTTGATCACTCGAAGGCCACCTTTATGTGGAGGCTCCATAAATCATATTTGAGTCAATACTAAACCTAATTACATGGTTCAAAAGACCAGTAAGGGTCAATTTAAATCTGTAATGACTCTATAAACTCATAATAAATCCTAGAAGTCCAAAATAGAGACTTTGACCTAAAATAATATGACCCAAGCATGAAACCCATGCTTTAATAAGTCATTTAATAATAATATAAAATTATTTTGTTTATTCTTTTGAAAAGTACATTAAATATTGACTCAAATATAATTTATGAAGATCGAACCTAGTTACAATCTTGAACACCCTAGAGATAAGTTGTGGCGTAGAATGGAAGAACTTGAAATTCCTTTGCATTATAGAGCTGTTGTCCATAGACTTTATGAAGAGGTGAAAGTCAAAATTAGAACCTCAACGGGTATTTCAGAAAGCTTTAGAAGCGAAATTGGAGTCAAGAAAGGTTGCCCTCTATCCCCTACTATTTTTGGTTTATATATTGATAAACTAGAAGAGTGGCTAAATCTGCAATGTGGATATGGTGTTCGGTTTGGGGAGTTTGTGATAAAACTTCTTTTATATGTTGATGATTTTGTATTGATTTATAAATCGGCCCATGGATTGTAGATGCACCTATATGCCCTTTAGCATTTTTGTAGAGCAGTGGGGATGCAAGTCAATACTAGCAAGACCAAAATAATGATTTTCTCTAATGAAAGGAAGTAGAGTCAGCATATGTTCTTCTTTGAAGGCAACATTCTTGAAGAAGTAAATGAGTACAAGTACCTTGGGATTGATTTCAACAACAAACTTAATTGGGAGGATTGCATAAAGAAGAGAATTTCACGAGGGTGGAAAGCATTATATGCTCTTCAAAACATATGTAGAGAGGCATAGTTATGGGATTGGAAAATGATTAAAGTGATTTTTGAACTCCTAGTTTGTCGAGTGATGCTATATGGGTGTGAATTGTGGGCTAGCAGCACCCCGTCTCAAAATGCAAACAAATTGAGAAAATTCAAAAATGCTTGATCATGAGCAAGTTCAAAATAAAAAGTTTGGTACCTTATGAGATAATGTTGAGTGAAACAGGAGCAACTCCCATCGAAGCAATTGCTATGGTGCGACTCATAAGTTATCTAAAAAGAATTGGGCAAATGGGAGTAGGTAGATGACCTAATGTTATCTTAAAGGAAGGCATGCGTGAAAGAAAGAAAACATCACTGCACATGGATGCAAAAATGGAATATCCACCTCAACGCTTGTCCCACAAATAACAAGGAGCTAAATAATTTTGTTATGGAGAAGTTTCGTAAACGGGTATGGGGAAAAGGGCTGGGTAGAAAAAGAAATACTACATTGAAGACCCTACATGTGATCTCTAACAAAAAAAGTACATTAGAGCTAACATTCCGTGGAGGGAAAAGGTTCTTATTGCTCAATTAAGAACCAACTCGCATCAACTTCGGTGTGAAACAAGACGTTGGAAGAGGCCTAAAGAAGCTTGGGAAGAACAAGTCTGTACATTTTACACGTCTGGGGCAATGGAATCGGAAAAACATTTCATTTTGGAATGTGATGTGTTCAAAGACATCAGAGGAAGTTATGGGAATATGTTAGCACTAGTTTCTTGGCATTGTCTTTTCAACGAGGGGATTGTTGGAAGGCTAGGCCAACCCATCATAAATCTCAATAAGAAAATAACTGAATCGTAAAAGACGAAAAACATGGAATTGATGGTCCATAAACTATTTTTAGTCTCGTGAATGTTAAAATATCATTTCATTTCATCAAAATACATAGTCTATCGTGAATCAATAACTACAAAAATAAAATTAAAAATATTAAATTTCAATTGAGCCACTTATCTCTGGTGAAGTTGTTTTGTATTTTTGAAAATTAGTTGTTTTAGATATTATTTTTTTTTATTTTTTTTGGGATCTAATTTAGAAATCATAAATATGATGGTGGACTCTCCACAATCTAAATGCATATGGTTTGGTTTTAGAGTGTTGAATATATATCATGCTGGAAAACAACTCAATTTTCAATTTTTAAGGTTGAAAATTTGTTAAAATCAACCACCTAATAAAAAAAAATTAAAATAGAAGCTCCGTTAAAAATGGCAAAGATAAAATTGAAATTAACCCCGGAAAACCAGAAAAGAAAACACGAGCAGACAAGCGTTCATAAAATTTGTTAAAAGGAAAAGGGGTATTTGCTTATTTTCTTCCGACTGCGCGACCATGGATCGACTCCCGCAGCATCCAAAAGGCAAGAACAAGGGCAAGAAAAATGCAAAGGCGCCCCCAAAGTTCAAGTTTGCCACGGCAGCACGGAAGGAAAAACGACAAGATGAAGTGCAAGAGATCGAATCCCTGGAAGCCCGAATCGAAGCGGGCAAGCCCGACTCCGGCACAAACCCTCTCGCTTCAGAACTTCCCGCCGGTGACATCAACGGTGTCTTTGTCCCTTATGTCGGTGCGAAGCTATTCGATCAGTTGCCGCTCTCAGCGAAGACGAAAAGGGGTCTGAGAGATGGTAACTTCACTCGTATGACCACCATACAGAGGGCTGCTCTGCCTCACGCCCTCTGCGGCCGAGACGTCCTCGGCGCTGCAAAGACTGGCTCTGGCAAAACTCTCGCTTTCCTCATTCCGGTAAGGTGCCTTCTTTGGCTGCACATTTGATGTTGAAGCTCTGATTTCT
Source organism: Pinus albicaulis (assembly GCA_034641835.2). Classification (NCBI taxonomy): domain Eukaryota; kingdom Viridiplantae; phylum Streptophyta; class Pinopsida; order Pinales; family Pinaceae; genus Pinus; species Pinus albicaulis. Next base: position 16,095,143 of record CM076582.1, on the reverse strand, counting down.
GCACCTTTTCTGTTTAAACCATAAAATAATGGAAAATCACGGCAGTCTTTAACAACATAATCATACAATAGTCGCTTTCAAGGAAAATAATATACTAGAAGCTTGTACGTATAGGTTTATCTTTTAAAACTAAATTATTATTATTACAAACATAACCTTACAACACATTCTGATTTTTTTCTCTTTTTTTAAAGCTCGGATTTCTGCATGTTTTCTTCTAAAATCGTAAGACAAACCTAAGAAAATCGAAATTTTTGGTGGCCTTAAATTAAAGAATCACGCAATACGGCACTTTGAAGCCAAAACTGTGCCAGCAACATATGTTCTTTTCGCGGCATGTCCTTGAAATGCTAATGCCACTGAACCATTATTATTACCAATCTCTTTTCTGCTCTTAAACCGAAACATTATTTATTTATTTTTAACCGTTATTTTACATAGTTATATTAGTACATTACAGATCCCTGCCAAACCAGTAGGCTTTTCTTACATATTTCAATGACTTTGGACATAGAGGTCATGTCTACATATTTCATTGAATTTTGGACACAAGGGCTGTACGTGTATTACTTTGCAGCTCTTATATCATACTTAGATGCCTAGCCACTGCCTTTGTTTTTTATTGTCCCGAAAGAAATTGAAATTTGCCAAATCTCAGGTATTGGTGCTTAAATTCAGCAGATGTGGTGAATTTAGTTGCCAAAGATTTTACCGATGCACCAAGTTCGTGAATTTTAATCTGTGATATTAAAAAAACTTATTTTGCTGGGGAAAATTAATCTTATTATTGACATTTGGTCTCTACTAACTACGTACAAATGCAGGATTTACAATATAGTTGCCTGTACAGTTGACTAGTATAGCAAACCCTGGATTTGCATAGATGCCATTTCCAAAAATATCAATGAGGCTTGAGAGCCCCATTCAATCCATCGAGTATCTATTCAGATTGTCGACATTATTCAAAAGCAAACAGACTTATATCTACTTTGTTGCCAGGCTTTCTATATATGAAGCTATATCCGTTAAAATAGACATATTCATCCATGATAGGCTTGTTGCATACTTATCTGAAGGCCAGAGGTCCACTAGGTTGACGGAGGATGTCCAATGAACTATTTTAGGAACAAAGTTCATAGAGACATCAATGGGTTGTATCTCCAAGAGTTGTTTCTTCTTTGGAGACAATGGCTTAAGCTTGCTAGGTCTATGTGAACCTGCCTGATACTCGAGTCATCTATACATTGGTCAGTTGAATTTTTTTCCATACTGCTTTTGATGAGCAGGGTTTTTTCTTCACATTGTTATTTAACTCTGCAATATGCTCACTAGATGCTTCGGAATACTCCTTTACTAGCTTGCTAAGGAGTTGGAGCATTAAGTCCAGCTTTTGTAGAACCGGCATTGTCTGATGCAGCTTCTCCCTCATAGATGAAGCCTACCAGGCTGCTCATCACTTTTGAGGCCACTAGGAAAGCAATGAAGAATTTAGAAACCAGGCTTTTTTCCCAAGACAAAAACCATATTTTTATTTGAGATAAGCAGAAATATAATACTCAGGTGCTCGGGGCACAGTTTAAAAAGGATCATCTATAGATAGATCTCTTCAGAATCTTTTGATCTAGACAGATCCATAACCTTCACAACATCTGTTAGAATGAATTCAACTTTCATTAAGAATGATATACAGATAAATACAACATTTAGAACGTTATATTCAACTTCCAAGGTTTCTTGGATTTCTAGTAACTATTCACCATAACCCTAACAGATTAGGTGTCCGACATTACCCCCTGAAGGGGTGTATATGAGTCCAAGAGGAGAGCTAAAATGCAAAAATGCATGCCAGCAAATGGCTGAATGTGCTCTCTAAAATGGTGGTTTAAGGAAGACCACAAACCAGTAGTGGTTTAAGGAATACCACAAAGCAAATGAGGTAGAAGAACACGAGCTTTCTACCGGTGGTGGTTAAGGCTGACCACCAACTTTGGAACTAAAACTCGAAGAAGTTCTTGGAACAATTTAAAGTCTGGCTAGAAGCTGAAGTCTTTTGCTAGTGGAACTACTACTTGTTATGGTTTAATATGACTACAAATTGATGTCGGTGGAAGCTGAAGTCTTTTGCAAGTGGTGGTTTAAGGAAAGCCACCTGCCAAAAAGCCTGCTCATGGAGCATGAATCTATCTCTGGCTACAACTCCTAATCTGGTGATGGACTAGGCTCTAATGCCTCCTTCCTTCTCCTATTGTGTCACCTTTGTAAATCCTTCAATCCTATCCCAAGTTGTTTTTAAGGGGGGATGTTAGGATATTTCAACACATAGGAAATTGGCTCCTTTTGTGTCACCTTTGTAAATCCTTCAATCCTATCCCAAGTTGTTCTTAAGGGGAGATGTTAGGATATTCTGGCACATAGGAAATAGTTAAGTATAACTTGGTCTAGTGTAGAGTTAGGTAAAGTGTGTTTCTTTACTTTGTACATTTGTAACTTATAATCCGACATTCACGATTTGTAGTGATTCGACGGCTCACTCTCACCTCGGTATTAACAACACTTGATCTTGTTTATTTTCCAATTTAGTGGCTTTATTGTCATCGAAAGGTTTAGTTTCTTGTCCTGCGGCTATTCTATAAAGTCCTTTACTTCTAAGTACATCTACCATGTGAGGTAGCCATTGGAAATAATTGGTGCTGTTAAGAATAACTGGGCATGCACTTTTCATTTTTTTAAAAAACTGAAGCTGAAAAGAGCTGAAACTAACTGCTCCAATGGAAAGGTCTCGAAAAATTAGGCCGATTAAAAAAAACGGCTCGAAAAATGACTTTCAGATGAAGAAGTTATGCCTTGTTGAAAAAACTGAGTTGTAGATGCCGAATAGTTATGGGAATGGTTGAAATTTGATGATGAAGTTCTACTTTTAAAAAAAATCCCGCCCCTTTAACTAAAACCTCTTTAGAAAAAGAAGGTTGAGAAAGAGACTTGAACCCCCAAGACCTCTATTCTCATAAACTAACTTCTCACCAAGTGAGCTAGTAAAAGGATTCTGTAATTGTTTGAAGATAGGAAGGTTTTTTTTTGGTTAAGTCTTCGGTGTGTGTGCTTTTCCTTGCACAAAAAACACAAAAATCCGAGCAAAAAAAAAAAAAAAAAACGAAATGCATGCCTTATGACAGAACGTTAGATTTTCGGTTAGCCTTATCGGCAACTATCTATTTTTTCACTATTTCTGATTTCCCGAGATCGCACAAAGACGTAGGGAAAGAGCATACGTAGGAAATTAAAAATCTCGTCTTCCTAATTCTGATTTGCCAAGATCACACACAGTGCAGAGCAAAGAGCATACACAGAGAAGAGGGTATAGATTCGGCAATAAAAACAAATATAAGCCGAAATAAACACAGGGAACCGAAATAAACAAAATGATTAATAAATATAATTGCAAAGCAGATACTTTATACCTCCAGATCTAAAATGACATAACTTGGGCAACCAGAAACCTTTTCGCATGAAACGAAAGGGTTTCCTCACTGTAACAGACGCTCCGAACACAACAGAGCAATTCTCCAGGCTCGAAAAAGTTCCTAAATAGTAGATCTAGAAAACAACAATCGCATGCCGTCAAACCGACTTCGGATTTGGATCAACAACGGATGCGGCCCTCAAAATAGCTCCGATACCATGTAGGAATTTACAGGGTAAGTTCCTTAGATCAAATACCAAAGGTATATCACAAATCACAAATCAATACAACAGTATATCACGTGGTTAAAACCCTCGAAGAGGGAAACAGTCCACGGCCTGAGCCAACGCGACCAGTTCAGGCAATTTATTAATATAAAAGAAAAGTTACATATGTTTCTCTCATAAACGATTACCAGACAAATGACCCTCCATGCTCTTTAAATAGAGATCATGGACCAATCGGGTGTTAAGCCACGAATCAAGTGTCGTTAATACTGAGGAGAGAGTGAACCGTCGGATCACTACAAATCGTGACCGTCGGATTATAAGTTACAAATGTACATAGTAAAGAAACACACTTTACCTAACTCTACACTAGACCAAGTTATACTTAAATATTTCCTATGTGTCGGAATATCCTAACAGTGGATGACCTTGGTTTTAGGTTCTTGCAGCTGGCTCTTGTTTAGGCTATGGCTTAGGTTTGCTTGATGAATCTTCTTGGCTGTTGAAGAGCGTTGCCAAGAAGCGATCCATCCAAGTTGAATCTTCGTTCTTGCAGGAGTTTTGTTTTTGGAGCATCCATTTGAATGATGAGTGTGATTACCACAATGCTCACAAGGATGAAGATCGAAACATTGATCTTTCACATGGCCAACTCGATCCAAATGTCGGCATTTGACAATCTGTGATTGTGGAACAAGAGCAAGTGAAGATGAATACTCTTGAAGAAACCCAACACTATGAAACTGGATGTGTTTGGAATAGTTTGGAATATGAAAGGACACATCGTTGTCATATCCAAGACCAATTCTTTTCTTGTTGTTAACAAATTCTTCCCAAGGTTTCATGATGGGCTTGGGAAGGGCAGGTTGAACCTATGCATCTTTATGCAAATTTCAACATCAAACTCAAAAAGTGAGTTGTCCTGAACAAGAACTAGTTTAGAATTGCGACTCTTCTGTTGTAGTTCATCTCATTGGAATTGAGATTCGAATTGCAGAAACTTGATCTTGTTGTCTGCATTTTGCAAACAATTTCGAATATCAGAGGGAGTGTCCTTGCTGATTTTGACTATGTTATCAACATTAGACAGTGGCAGAGTATTTAGGAACTCTAATACACCATCAAGTTTGGCCATTTTAGAATAACTCAAGCTTAGAAAATTAAGGGTGTCGACTTCAATCGAAATTGCACCCAATTACAATGCAAAGTCAACAAATAAAACATGGATAGTTGTCGGTACAATATTTAAAATGCTGAAGGAGACTAGGAAAAGAGGAAGGGCATCAAAAGATAACATAGGAGATGATAAAAGTTATGGCTGGATCCCGAGTTCAACACCTATACACAAAATGGTTGTAATAAACCTATGTCATTTGCCTGAGCACCTTGTGGTTCTTGAGCACAAACAAGGATTCAAAACAAACTATAGACCATATATGTAAAGCCCAAATCTAATGAGACTTTTCCAAAAAAAATGGAGCAAGTCAAGGCTGTAATATGTTTGCGTTTATTCATGTTCAACATGTCTTTACAATGCAAGTTCTACGTGATCCAAGACAGAACCAAAGTCTTTCCTAATATTCAACAGCACATGCAAGCACGTCAATACCCACTTAGTTGCTTTTGAGTAGAGTTGGAGTGAAACTCTTTTGTAACAAATGACTCGGTAATACATGAAAATGGCACAACACCTTAGATGCATCCACCTTGTTGTCATGACTAACTTTTGGATATGATTTAGGAGGGGTTCCACAACTTCCTTGCCACTTAATGAGAATCAACATTGGATTCAAGCCAATAGACACTTACCTCAATTTTGTTGGGAGCTTCAAGGCGTCTATTTTCACCTTCTTAGTCCTTGTTCTTGTTAAGGTTTTTGATCCTTTCGAGTCGTGGTTTATGGTCGTTTTCAAGCAACAAGATGAATGATTTAAGTGTTTTGGATAGTCTTGTGCGCTTCGTGCTAGTTTGTGAATCGACTAAGCTGTTTTTCTTTGCTCTTCGTAATCTTGATTATGACTCTTGTGTACTTGTTGGATGCAAGAAATTTGTTCAAACAATCTACATCCAATGCTGAAAATTTAGGTAGAGAAATCATGCCAAAGGTTGTGGTTGCACAAATAGGCCCTTCGTCATTAGATGATATTCGAGAAGAAGAGAGCAATTTGGTTGGAGATGAGACTTCCTTTGTGTCAAAGTCTTGGCTAGGAGTGCTCAGGGTTGTTTTCTAGAGAGAATAAATTGGAGCAGATATGATAATAGGGTTGGCTTACAATTTTACAAACAATTTTTGGGACAAGCTTTTCTGGTCATGTTTTTGGCTGCAAAATAAGCAACAATGAAAAACCATTCCCTATTCCTTTTTTCTTGAAAATCTATGCAAAAATGGCCATGACAATGAACTGGATGCCAGTGGCAAACAAAGTTCCAACAAAAGATGGGTCAAACAAAAGTGACATGATGCCCTCGCCATATTTATCTCAAGATAGTGGCCTTTCCAAACTTTAGGCTGTTCCATTATTTAACACAATAACAACAATCCAATTTGAACCAACAAATGTCCAATGTTGTTGTTAAACTCCTCTATGTGAACCCTTTGCCATAAATTTTAAAATTGAAGAATAATAAAAAATGTCATACCTTTATGATGCTGCAACACAATTTTTCTAGGCTTGGACAAAAATCGTTCCTCCTTATTCCATAGACTTTCCTTAATCGCTATTCTGTTTTGTTGTTTGGTTTTGTTTTCTCTAAGGGCGGCGCCGACGACATCATCCAACAAGCAGGTTGTTACAGAGAGCCAAAGCGTGTGGGGATCGATATCGTTTGTTGACAACACTTAAATGGACGCTGAGTGCATCTACCAGTCTTTGCTAGAGAATGAATACATTTTGCTTCTTCTGCTTTGTCCAGGTTATCTGCCATCCAAATTCTCTATCGATTATTGATGATAATGTTGCTTCTGTTGTGGTCTCCCTTGAAATGAAAAGATCGATCCTACGCTCAAACTTGTCTTATTCTTCTATCTTGACAAATAATGTTACCAATTAGATGATCATTAGAACAAGAGAATCAAATCTTTTTATAGAGACCATCAGATTGATTCAAATTGAAAGTTCTCACCTTTAATCTTATTAACATTAACGCTAATTCATGTACAACCTATCACGACTTGTTGCACTGATATTCAGACAAAACTTATCTCTCTCGTTGCTTCTTTGTCCCTTTCCTTGATGTGTCAAGGGCAAAGGAATTTAAAAAAAAAATATCAACATGGTGCACATTTAAAATGATTTATATGGACCAGAGATTCTACTAGACCTCACATCTAATGACCATTGTCATCTTTACTTACACAAAGACGGGATGATGTCAATGATCACCCAGGAAGGCTACAAAACTAGTGGCTCAAGCTATTCAATAGGGGAGATATACCATTGCTTTGATGCCACTGTTGGAATGAATTTAACTTTCATTAAGAATGATATACATATACAACATTTAGACCGTTGGATTCAACTTCCAAGGTTGCTACTGTTCACCATAACCTTAACAGATTAGGTGTGCAACAATATTAAGTATGCTATCTATCAAGTAGTTGAAAAACAAGATGTGGACTTAACAGTTCCATATACTGACATATCACAAATTCAATTGGATTTAAAAATGTTAGATGAAAATTGTTGTAAGACCATTGTATTGCTATATTGTGCTTGGTCCAATGAGCCATAAAGCTTAAGTAATTGAAATCCTTCCTTTGAGAGCTGATATGTATTCTTCTTGTTCTCTCTATAAATCTGAGTATAGGCGATCCAAAGAAATTAATTAGTAACTGCATTCAATTGCTATGCTAGTGGAAGGAGAGAATTATTTTCAACTTGAAGGCTTCCTTTCATCTAATTGATGACCATAGATGAATCACCCATGACTTGAAGCTTATCAATCCCTCTTTTTTAGTAAGTAGTATAAAGCACTGAATTCCCCTTGGTTATTTGTTTCAAATTTGGTTTAGAAAGATATAATGAAGTCAATCCCACTAATAGAATTTGGGCCTTGACATTGCTTATCAATATATGTCAAAGCTAAATACTTGTCCACCTTTTCCTCCGATATAATTCCCTATGGTTTAACCTTTGGAATAACCTTAAAGTACGCAAATAAAGCATTTACCTGGGTAACTACCTGAAAAGTAGGGATCATCTTTCTTTTCAGACAAAATAAAGTTTTTAACTATCCATATTCACCACATAACCATGAATGGGATTACCTTGAAGCACTTAAGATCTTGTTGGGTAAACCAAACATAAAGACATGTATCTATGGAACCACCTTTGCAAAGGTTATGGACACCCATATATTGTTGAACCTCAAACCTAAATTTTTGAGAAATTGCAGTGCAAGAATAAATGGGAAGTGTTTTCCCACTACACCTACAAAGTAAACAAATACCTGGGTCTTCTTTATTTATTTTTCAAAGGGCTTCCTAGGTCGAAACTTTATTGTTCAATATGAGCCACATAACAGCTTGCATTTGGGAAGGGCATAAAAGTCACGATTAAGATCACAAGGTTGATGAGGAAGTCCAAATGGACATTCTCTTGGGAGAGATTCCAATGATGTCAGAATTTGGATTTGTATTGGCATGTCAAAGAACTAATTGCTTACAATATTCATCACATTGAAACCAAGGAGGGCACCATTATGCATAAGCTTGAGTTGTTGGACAAAAAATATGATGCCCTTATCTCTGCCATTTGGGGGTTGGGAAGAAGATGTTGGGGATGAAGTGGCCATTGAGGACGAAAATGGAGCTTAGTGTTAGTAGTAGACAAGTACCCAAAGACTACATAATACATTTGATTTGGATGCAGAATCCCAAGAATTACTTCTAGGCCTTTCTTGCTTTGTTAATTTTCTAACCCTAACAACCTGGCTAATTATTTCCTAATTATTACGCAAATCTATTGAATAAATTCTAAAACATATGATTGGGATTTTAACATGTAAGTAAAATAGATAACAATAGAAGAAAACATTAACCAATCTAAAACACATGCACACATAATTTTTGCCCTTCAAAATCTGTTGTTGCATTAACTATAATTACGTTGATTGGCGTGTTTATTTTGGAATAGGGCTTCCAAAATTTTAATTTAATTATTAATAATTTTCAGGTGGATGGTAGTGATTTAAACTCCACGGAATATTTTGGAATATTCTTAGTAGTATTCACAAATCAAAGGTTGAGATTTATCTTAAAAGTAGTTATGTTCTTTCTATCCTTTTTAATAAAATTGATCAAATATAAAAAAAGTCATATGAACAAGTATCATATGAAATGAATTATGGTTTTTTGGACATATGGTGTTGATAAGCCATTGGCCCGTGGTATTGTGTAACAAAGCCTATTTACAGTTTAAGAATCTCTATCGTAAATTGAAGGATGTAGATATGTTGAACTGATATATTAAGTCTTTATATAATTAATAATAATAATAATAATAATTTAAAATAAATTCATAATTTAGTTAATTTTTATGATTTTTTTAATCTTAACAATGTGAGTTGTATCATGAAGTGTTTTGATGCTTATCATGGATTGATGCCTATCGACGTTTATCAACTATTTAATTTATATTGTTGTGCTAGTCTACAAGTGATAAGGGCTCCCTTCTTGGGATAATGGCTCTCTGAGGAAATACACAACAATAAAACCTGAAAATGATGCAACTAATCGAATCTTATCCATATCTATCCTTTCATCTTGCTGGTTGATCTAGATCCTTTCCCTTGTTTCCCTTGCACTTGTCCTTGAACCGTGGACACTTGGATGAAAGTCCTTCACCCAATCACTAATATCTCAATGTGTCTTGTGCTCAAAGACGTGTCTTCTCTCTTGTGTCTTCACCCAATCACTGAGATCTCACTATCACACCGTGTTTGTGTCTTCACCAAATCACTGAGATCTCACTATCAAACTGTCTTGTGCTCAAAGGGCGATTGGTTCTTTTCCGCACGATACAAACACTTGGTTGATTCTTTAGATATCTCCACTAGAGATGCTTGGCCTTATATATGCACAAGGCTCTTTATTTTCATGCTTCCATCATTCTGCTGCGTCCATTAGAGATCAATTTCTACTTAGTAGATTACCCTTTTTTTTTACAGTGCTTTTGATTCAAGGCACCAAGTGATGGATGTCGGCAAATCATTCTAGATTAGTGAGGACATGGGTTTCCATTCCTATACCAATTAGATCCCAAAGGATCCCCTAGACCATTTGTTGTTTTTGTAGCTAGTTTAGTCGCACGTTGAGACCTTCTAGACCTTAGTGAGGGGATATTCCTTGCATATAGTCACATTCTATTTGTTTGAATCCCCCGCCTTGTTATAATTTAGGACAAACATCTATGTTGAGTTTTTTTATATTTGACCTTGGATGTTAGGAGAGAGAGGTCTAGTGATCTAGGATTGTCTCTTACAATTGGTACCATAGGCCAATGAGACACTCACCTTATACATCCTTATCTTGGATTGCCTCTTCATTCTTTGGTGTTGGTCGTCTGGGGTTTTAGATTAGTATTCTCTTTTATTTCCTGTTTTTTGTCTTGTATAGGAGCCACTTTAGTGCTCTAGCTGTGTATTGACATCATTGTATTGATCACAGTTCCATTGACCTATTTTTGTGGTCATCGGTTGGACATTAATACATTTATCTTATCTTATCTAAGCATACCCTTCTTTTTATATGTTTGAGTTATTGACCGAATCCACAACCCTAAGCTCCAAAGTGATTGGCGGTTGATATTAGATCTCAACATCACTTGAGATCAATGGTTGTGATTCATTTAGATTCTAATTCACTAATGCAAATAAGCTTTTGCATTTTAGTAGATTAACTCACTTTATCTTGTGAAAGTCAATTACTTTAATAATTAAAGTAATTACCAAGGTTAAGGGTCAATTAGGTGACTTCTGCATGTCTAGACACTTAGACTTGTGCAGAGGTACCTACTCGATGCTACACACATCAACACTCCCTCTTAGCGAGGAAGGTACTTCTTGAAGAGCTACTTGTTATTGGCTGCCACTTCGGTCTTAGCACAATGCTCCATGCATCATCCTTCACCATGAATTTCCTCCAAACCTCTTGGTCCACTGCCTCTTCAATGATGCTACTCATCAGTGCCATGTACTTTGGAAAATTCTTTGGAGGCTTGCTCTCATTGAACATGCTCCTAGGAGCCTCAACATGCTCTTGAGCATCCCTCAATGTTTTCTCAAACATGACAAAATTGGAAGGAGCTACAAATTCCTCCCCGTTTGAAGGTTGACTCCTTGAACTAGAAGCCTATGCATGTTGCCTAACCTTCAGATCCTCGTCCTCAGTCACTACTGGTGGCAACTCATGAGACTTCCTAGATACCAAGTTCTCGTCAAACTTAACCTCCCTATTGACATTGTCTCTCTGTGTTGGTTGATCTTGTAAGTTTTCAAGGTCTTGCTATACCCAACGAATATCCACTTATGTCCTAGAGGCTCCATCTTCGACCTCTTCTCTGTAGGAACATGGATGTATGTTGGACAATCAAAGATCTGCAAGTGTCTTATCTCTGGCTTCACCCTAGTGAATGCCTCCTCTGAAGTCTTGTCCCACAATATCTTGAAGACTCTTGTTTTGCACATGAACTGTAGTGTTACATGCCTTTGTCCGAAGAAACATAGGCAACTCCCTGTCATGTAGCATAGCCTTGGAAAAATTGATGATGGACTGATTCTTTCTCTCCGCAACCCCATTCCATTAAAGGGTGTACAAGATTGTCATTTCCCTCTTGATTCTTGCCTCACAAAAATTCTCCAAGTCGTTGGAGGTGTACTCTCCTCCATAAACTTGATGGCTCACATTACAGTTCTTTGTGGCTTGATTAACATCTCTGAGGTCCACATTTCTTATGGCTCACATTACAGTTCTTTATGGTTGGTCTTCATAATTAATATTTTAGCCATTCAAATTTGTGTAATAATAAATATAAGACATGCTCTGTTGAAAATTGGGGCAACTATGGGAAGAATTTCCCATGAGATACCCATCTACCCCAGAAGAAGCCCATTGCCCCAAAGAGAATTTATATTGGTTAAAGGAAAATATTATTATATGTTCATGGCACTCGTCCTTCATGAAATCGACCGGGCACTCTCTCATGATTTGTTAATTTATTTGCTTCAATATTAAGGCAACCGTGAGTAAATTATAAAGGGTTACATTGGCTCACATTCTTCATTGTGGACTCACATTCTTCACTATGGCTTGCATTTATTTTATTTGTGACTCGTATTTCTATTCTAGTAGTTGCTCAAATATTTTTCTTATGGCTTGCATTACGGTTCTCTGTGGCTTGATTAATATCTTCGAGGTTTGCATTTCTCATGGCTCGCATTATAGTTCTCTGTGGCTCGATTAATATCTGTGAGGTCCGCATTTCTTATGGCTCGCATTACAGTTCTTTCTTGTTCGATTAATATTTCTGAGGTCCGCATTTCTTATGGCTCACATTACAGTTTTCGGTGGATCAATTAATATCTCTGAGGTCCGCATTTCTTGTGGCTCACATTATAGTTCTTTCTGGCTCGATTATATCTTTGAGCTCGCATATGTTCTATGGATCACATACCCTATCTCCGTGACTCGCGTATGTTCTATGGATCGCTTATCCATATTCTTATGGATTGTATACCTATTTCTGTGACTCACACTTCTCTATGTGATGAGGGACAAGATTTGTAGGAGTTATTACCTATACTTATGGCAGTGACATTTTGGACATAGATACCTTTGGTTATGGCAAATATATATGCTGATTGTGTTACTTGTATTTATAAAAATCCTCATGATGTATGGTTGTGATAATGATATATGGCAAAGTGACCTTTGAGGGATATCGATGCAGGAGCATTAGAGTTTCCAAGCCATCAAGTTTTTTTGAAGAAAAACTCCAAAAAAGATTTCAATATTGTAAAGGAATTCTAATTCCTTAATTGCAAATATTCTTAGTTTCTTTTAATTATCATATAATAGTTTTAGAAAAGCTATGGATAAGAGAGATTTTTTCCATAAGGCAAAAGCAAAGTTGCCTTGAAAAGCATGATAGATTTATGGAATAAATCATGAGAGCTTTAAACATATATCCAACAATTTTAAACATATATCCAACAAAGCTCTTGGTTTTAGAGCTTTGATCTCATTATTGTATGCCATATTTACAGGGAACGAAACACCATCGCTGACCTATCTAACAAGGGCATACAACATGCTCTGGACTCGTGGCACATAACCAAAACAACTGATGATATTGTTTGTGTGTTGGACAACAGGCCATTTTGTTGTCCTTTCTTAGAACAACAAAAAAGGGGGAAGCAACCCCATTTATTAGAACAACAAATGACACATTTGAAATGCATCCCATAATCTAGTTGACAAAATTAATTCTAAAACCAAGATATATCCAACTGATCCTGTCATATGCTTTTGAAAGATCAATTTTTACAATCAGACATTTTTTCTTTGACTGCTTTATGCTATGCATTGTTTCCTGGGCCACCCCAATAGCTTCATGGATCTGCCTGCCATCCATAAAACTAAACTGTTATTTAGAGATGTTACTAGAAAGAATAGGTTTCAGTCTAGTGGCAATGGTTTTTGTGATGATTTTATATATACAATTACACAGAGATATAGGTCGGAGATCATCAAAGGAAGAAGGGGAGTCATATTTGGGAATAAGAGCCAAGAAAGTAGAGTTGAAAGGTTTGTGGATTAAGTCTTTCATTCTTGATTCTTCCACCACTCCAACAATCTCCTCCCCCATCAATTCATAGAAATGTTGAAAGAATTCCACTGTCCAGCCATCAGGCCCTGGAATCTTGTCTTTTTGAATTGACTCAAGTACATTTTCAACTTCCAGATTCGAGATAGGAGCCATTAGATGCTCATTGTCTACCTCCTCAACGTATTTGGGGAAAAGTTGCGCAACCCTAATCACCTCTGCAATTGTTGCTTCCTCAGGAGCTTTGAAAAGGGAATTGAAGTGATCTTTTCTTAATGTTGCAAGCTCATTAAACGGTTTTTCCTTGCCTCCCCCTGGCTTGTCCAGTTCCCAAATAGTATTGGAATTTTCCCTCCCTTTTGCATTATTTTGGAAGAATTTTGTATTTTCATGACCGACTGAGAGCTAGGTTGCATGACTCTTTAATTGCCATTGATCTTCATTATCAGAAAGAATCTTCCTTCTCCAAGTTTCCAATATCTTAATCCTATCCCTCTTATCCTCATTCTCATATGCATCGACCTCCTGACTTTCCATTCTTTCCAGTTCCTCCCCAATCTCTCGAAGATTAGCTGTATCTCTTTTCATCTTCTCTTTTGCCTATGTTATTGTCACCTTTTTAAGTCTTTTCAGATTACTCATAAGTGACTGGGCATGTGATCTAATGCCAGACCTAATCACAGGACACCATGTTTCATGAATAAGACTGATATACTCCGGATCCTTTAGCCAACTTGCATTGAACTTGAAGGGGGAGCTAGGTTTTTTGTTAGGTCCAGACATCTCAAGTAAGATAGGAGAGTGATCCGATTCGCCCCCGGAACCCACCCATTGTCTAAAGCCTGAGATCAGGCTTGCAAAGTCTTTGTTTAAGAGGAAGCGATCCAATCTCTTTGCCATACGGGCCTCCCCCACTCTCTTGTTCCTCCATGTAGGGGAGATTTTAATTAGATTTGAGTCAATGAGATGACCTTCCCTTAGTTTATTCTGGAAAAAGTTAGCAAGGGGATCAACTTGAGCCATAGGACCCCAAGTTTCAGACATGCCTAAGTAGAAATTTAGATCACCTTCCACTACCAAATTAGGGGCAAGCATATAAGACATTGTGAGAAGATTGTTTAAGAAAAGTATCCTCTCCAAGCAAGGTCCATAGATATTAACAATAGTAAGATCTATGGCTAATTCATTAGAATAGACCTCTGCTCCAATAAACAAATTAGAACCCCATGAGTTTTTTAGTTTTATAGCTCTGTCTTTTAGGCCCAGGGCTAAACCTCTAGATCTTCCTTTAACATCAATGGTCACAAAAGTCTAGCCCGGGAGCATTTTCTGGAGGGATGACATAACTAGGTTGCCCTAGCCCAGTGTCTCTTGTAGCATAATCACATCTGGACAATAATTAAGGAAGAGCTTTTAGAGCTAGTTTCTTATTTGTACTAGCTAACCCTCTACAATTGAAAGACAACAGAATCATTTGGAAACAGTGACAAGGGGCTGCGCCGCTCTAAGCGCCCCTTTGAGGGATAATTGTTTCCCATCAGCTATGACAATCATAGCTTTTAATTGTGCTTTAGATATATCTGTTTGCTGACCCCTTATTTTCCGAGGCTTATGGCATCAACATACAATGGTTTTTTATCTCGTGGTCGAAGGTTGTAGGGTATGGTGTCAAGAGAGAGTTTTGGGATGGTATTAATAATGCTGTCCATGGCTAGTGAAAGGTTGTTTATGCACAAAGGCTCATTATCATGAGGCCTGGGAGGACCAGGCGATTGAATAGTATTTAATAAAAAATCAAGAGAATCATGAATAGGAGGAAGGCATCGAGTAGTAGTACTCGCCAGATCTGATGCGCGTTCAACAGGTTCCTGGATGACCGACGCATGATTCAACACTCCAGCAAGAGGGATCTCCAACTGTACGGTCTGTTCCTCTATCCCTTCCATCAGGATCGACCCCTCTTCCTGCTGGTGAACCTTCTCAACCACATGAGCTTGTTCACCCCTAACAGTTTGTTCAGTCTGAGCTTGAGATTCATTCCTGTTAACACCCTTTTGCCAATGCCTCCTGTTGATGCTCAGAGGGCAGTCTTTGGCTAGGTGACCATGTGTATGACATCTATGGCACCTAAAAGGTAAGCATTCATAATCATTAATCTGCAAGTAAGAGTGTCCATCAAGATGTAAATGGATTTTTTTGACCAACCCTTTCTAGGGACAAGGCGAACTAGAATACGTGCAACATTCTGGGATTTTGTAAGCTGGAAAGACAAATCCGTGTACAGAAAGGTACCCAGGCTATCCCCAATAGCCTTGAATACATCCATTGCCCATAAATGTGGAGGCAATGATGGAAGACGCATCCAAACCGGGATTTGATCTTCTCTTTCCCTTTGCACATCAAATATGGGTGACCACCGTTTGAAGAGTATTGGAGCAATGCCAAAACCCCAATTGTGCGCCATCACCCATTCGAGGGTTTCTTTGTTTGTGAACCTGATCATGAACCACCCCCTTGCCAAAGTTAACACTTCCACCTCCTTATCCGGAGCCTCTCCCCAAGATTGTTCAATCCAATCAGAAATAAATTGTGCCGAGAAGAATTTCCCATGCGCTCTACCCACTAATGGTCTTCGAGGCCGCCATCGCCCCGTTTACTTGAATATCTACTCCTAATACTTGATTTTGATACTCCAATTTTTTCTTAATTACATTCCCTTTTTTTTGTTTTGACCCTGCTTGTCGACCAATTTGAGCCGGGACAAAGGGTGAAATAGCTTCTGCATCCTTTTCTCCCTTTGCTTCATGTGGCCCAAGCCACCCTTCCTTTTGTTCCATCCTGGTAGAAATAGCCCAGGGCAACCACAATTTTTCCACTGGTTCAAAGGCTAGACCCTGAGGGAAAACCCCCACCTCCTGAGCTAATAATTCATTTGGATTTTTGTAAGGGTTCCCATTTAGATGGACTTGCGACCCGTGTTTCTCCCCTACCTCCCTGCTATACAAGGCACTATCAAAACCCTCCTGAGACCCCCATCTTTCTTGAGAAATGACTTCTCTATACTCCTCTGCCCCAACATGAGGAAGTTTGACACACGAAATCGAAAGCACACGATGAGTTTCTAAATCGTCTGTGTGGGTGCTCGAGAAGGTTTTTCCTAAGACCTCATTCCTATCCCCGGAGTTTAATAAACATGCTTTCAACCCCACATTCGAACCTAGGACAACACCAAAAACAATATCCTCAAGACCACCTGACGGAAAAACAGGAGCATGGGTTTGAAGAGAGAGACACTGACTTACTAGAGGAATCACTGTAACGCCTTCCGACCCAGCCTCCGCAATTTAAGTTTTTGACCTTCTTGCGAGCATGTGTCAGGACTTCCAGAAAACGGTCTGTAGAACCCAGGGTTAACAACATACAAAGAACCGAAACCGTTCGCTGGACTCCACGACAACCTTTCTCCGCTTCGCATGCCATCGGGAGATCGAGGTGGAAGAGCCACCTTAGCCAAGTTTTGCTTAGTTGGCTCCATCCCCAGACAGTTAGAATATCCTCTGCTTCTGGCTCCAAGTCGACAAACTCCCTAGGTTTAACCATAGTGCTTGCTTGGTAAAAACGACAAGTTTGCTGTGCCCAGTAAAAAACGACAAGTCCACTGTGAACAGTGAGTAAGGAGAGTGTAAATTACGGCCGGTTACCACAAGGACCAAATTGTGTGAAGCCCCAGTTGTTTGAAAACCCCGTGAGTTGCAACATTGTGCCAAAACGAAAGACCACCAACGTCGTTTGGAAAATAAGACAAAACCATGCACTAGACCTCCGTTTGGAAGAGAAACAGAAACAAAACAACACAATTCCCTAAGCGGTAAAGGATTAACAAGTGTATTGTTTCGGTGTGCCTAATGGCATATTAGTTTTGCCATTCATAAAACCTAGAACAATGCCTCGACCTTCCCAAGATTGACTTCAAAATCCTAACCAGGGTTTCCCTCCATGTTTTCATTTCTCTTCGCCACCTCCTTGTTCCCCCCTGTAGCAATTACCAATCAAGGAGTGATTTATGGATTTAGTAAAATATATTTTTCTTGTAACTTTGTATGTAATCATTGTAAGCATGAGGGGAAAACTAATGGCCAAACATATCTAGAATTAGGCCATAGAGAGTGAATGGAGAGAAATGCAAATTTTAGAGTGTGTGTGTGTATGTACATATTTGATTTAATGAAATAGAGTTTCATATATCTGTGGTGCTCATGAATGTCTCTCTATGAATGGAAGAATTTTAGTTTGTGCATGCTCTAGAATTCATTGTAAGTGAAGTAGGATTTTTATATGAAATAATTTTGTAGAACAAATTAAAGGTTTGTTGATGAAGTGATTTGTCATGTGATCTAGAGAAGGTGAATTTCTAGGAAAAGTCAAATTTTCCTGCATCAAGTGGTATCAGAGTTGGTTAGCTCTTCCAAGAAGAGAGAAAAAAGTTGCGTAACATGAGATTAGAGAATTGCAACAGTGCAATATGTAAACTGGTCTTTATATTTCTGAATTGATTTGTGCAGAGGAATTGATGATTGTAGGTAACACTTGGAGGAAAGTGACAGTGGATCATAGCTTGGAAGCGTGATAGAGAGAACAAGTGAAGTAAGAATTGTGGTAGAAGAACCTTGTAGTAGAGGAAGTAGGGAACAAGTAAAAGTTCTCAAAAGAAGTAAACTAAGTAAGTGCAATAGCCAAGAGAGCAAGGAGTGCTCGAGAAGGTTCTAAGGAGAGAACCAAAGAAAATATCAAAAGGTCAAGCTAGTGAAGAAAGCTTGATGAGGTATTGAGTAGCAATAAGAGGAGACTTGCTACAGAGGAGAGGCTTGGTTGCAGTTTGTCGTTGATCATGGAGAAGCTCACAAAGATAGAGAGAAGGATGACCACAAAGGGTCATTACAAAGATTCAGGTGAAATCCACATGAGAAAGAAAGAAAGATGTCAAGGCAAATGACACAAAGAGGAAGATGAAGGATGCAAAATTTGAGAAAGAGATGACTGAGATGAAGGCATAGTTGAATGTGCTTATGGAGCTACTACAACAAGAAACTGAAGACCAAAAATGTGGATGGATTTTTAAGAAAGTTAAATGGCCGGTTAAGAAATTGTTTGCAAGAAAGCCGGGAAAGAAGACGAGGAACATGATAAGAACTTCGTTGAAAGAAGGGGAGCTCAAAGTAGTTGAGTATGAGGCAGAAAAAGTGCACTATTATGAACCAGAACAAGGACCAATCCTTGGTGAAGAAGAGGATGTTGTCTTAGATGAGATCCAAGAATCTCATATTTATGAAACTAATGAATTTTATGTGATGCAGATATAGAAATTGAAGATGAACATGAGGAGATAATGAAAGAAATAAAAGGCAATCTATTTCCTAACGATAACATCAAACCTCAAGTAAAATTTTCAAATTTAGTGTTTATTGATTTTGAGGTGGAGATGAGGTATTTAGAACAATGGCTGGCAAGAGAATACAGATAACTGCATAGAAGTTGTAGGAATAGTTCAAGCTGATTTAGCGCAGCATATCAAAGTGCCATACAATATGACAGCAACAAAATTGAATCTGGCCCCCAAGGAGAGCCGGTATCTAATTTAACTCTGTCTCAAATTGCATAAATACAGTTTCTGCTATTACAAGAAATCCCCTTTTGTCTCTTTACCAAATTTAATTATCGATTTCATAGAAATTGATAAATAATTCTTTAGTCCAACTTTGATCTAACCCAACATATATATATGCACACACTATCATACGTGTTCTTTGATCCTTAGTTTATCTTCCGAGCTCTTTTGAGAGCGATCACCGTTCGATGGCCAGCCTCCAGATCGGACGGCGTACATCAATATCGCGCTGACTTCACCGTCGAAAGTTAACGCGCGATGAGGGAACGATGAGGCGGTATTGCCCCGTTGACGTGTCGGTTTTTCACAGGACCGCTTGCTATTTGACTGGTTTCCCTTCTGTACAAAAGCGGTGCGATCAAAATTGCTTTTGGTTTCATACAGTGATTGACCGAAGGATTAAACCAGGGTTAACACCATTCTTTCTATTCGCTCTGGTTCACTAACTCAGGCTCGAACCTTGGGACAACACTCTCGATTCACAACGAAACGAACTTATTTCTTTGTAAGCGGGCTTTCGCTACCAGTTGAGCTCACGGTGCTGTGGGCAATCCAACACTACAGACCACACTCTTCCGGACACACGACTCTACGTCGGTACCAAGGTTACTGTAACCACCTCGGCTTCTCACAGGGGTGCATATCAATAAAACCCACTTAGTAGACTCAATATGGACTACGCTCAACCATGAACAGAGAAAGACTTTCGGAGGTTTAACACAACAAATTCTTCATCGAGATTAACACAGAACTGGAGGCTCAAACACCTTGGGATCAAACAATTGTACATGCAGAGACAGTATATCTACTATTCCACACTGATGATCAATAAACATCGAAATATATTCAAGCAGAGAACAAATGCTTAACACACACAATCCTTACTGTGGAAATCCCCTCCCCTCAATGCATTCGGGGAATACAATTTATATGTATTATTATGTGTCTCTTCGGTTTCTCTCTGAGGACCGTTTCTAATCTAACAAAAGGCCTAATTACATTCATTCGAATAATTGAAACAGGACAGATGGACTGAACCTAAAACTATTTGACTTCTACTGACTCTAACTGATCTAAATGCAACAGACAGATAAGGTATTGACACCTTGCTATTACAAATTCGAATGATTTTGAACCCTCCTAGCCACAACATGTGGACAATTTCCCTACATTGCTGGCTAGTGTCTAATGCCCCTGCATCAGACTCCCGAGGGCAAATTTCTTTCATGGACTCCTATCCATGAGTTCTTCCACTGATCTGCCTAGTTTCTGCAACATTCCTTCCATCATCCAAGTGGCATCCTCCTCTGGCTGGTCCTTCCACTTGATTAAGTACTGAAAGTACTCTTGTCCTCTGGTCTTCTTGAACACTCTTTTGTCCAATATCTTCTCTGGTTGTAGTGGTTGTGCTGGAGGTAGCTGCTTTGTCCATTCAATCTGTTCCTTGTCTACTGGTCCTTCCTCTGCACCATCATCTTCATACTTGTACAAATCTGCAACATTAAAAATGGGAGATATTCCAACATCAGGAGGCAATTCAATCTCATAAGCATTAGCATAAAACTTTCTAAGTATCTTGCATGGCCCAATCTTTTTAAACTTCAGGTTGTTATACTGCTTCTTTGGAAATCTCTCCTTTCTCAAGTGTGCCAAAACCAGATCTCCTACTTCAAAATGGACTTCTCTTCTGCTCAAGTCTGCTCTGCCTTTGTATTTGATGCCGTTGCCTTGTAGCTGCTGTTTCACTTGTTCATGTATGGCTTGGATTTCTGAAGCAAATTCCTCACCATCAGCACTCCTCAGCTCTGCCTTTCCCAGATTTCTTAACTTTGATATTCCTCTGGGGTGCATTCCATAAACAATATGGAGTGGACTCTGCCTTGTGCTTCTGTTTGGTGAGTCATTATATGCATATTCTGCCTGGGGAAAAATATGATCCCATTGCTTGGGATGTTCTCCTGCAAGACTTCTCAACAAATTTCCCAGACTTCTATTCACTACTTCAGTTTGTCCATCAGTCTAGGGATGATAAGCTGAGCTGAAACTCAGTTTGGTACCAAGTTTCTTCCACAATGTCCTCCAAAAATGGCCCACAAATCTGGTGTCTCTGTCTAAAACAATACTCTTGGGCAACCCATGCAACCTAACAACTTCTTTGAAAAACAAGTTAGCAACATGGGTGGCATCACTAGTTTTATAACATGGAATAAAATGCGCCATCTTGGAAAATCTGTCCACTACAAAAAAGACTACATCATTCCCCCTCTGATTCTTTGGCAATCCTAGAACAAAATCCATACTCACCATGTCCCAAGGCCTATCTAGAATAGGCAAGGGAGTGTACAATCCTGCATTCTGGCTCCTTCCTTTGGCATATTGACAGATTTTGCAATTTTTCACAAACTTGTCCACTTTTGCTCTCATCTTGGGCCAATAATAGAAGTGACTCAGCTGCTCATAAGTTTTATCAGTACCAAAGTGCCCAGCAAGTCCACCACTATGCTTCTCCTTGATCAAATTTTCTCTCATGGAACATTTTGGTACACACAGTTGGTTTCTCCTGAATAGTAAGTCCTCCTGCAAGAAATAATCCAACCACTGGCTTCTATCTGTTAGAACAGGGTTACAACATGCTTCAAATGCTTCCTTAAAATCTGAATTTGTTTTATATAGTTCTTTGAGAAAATCAAATCCTACAACTTCAAAATTGGTTTCTTAAACAAGCATGTGCCTCCTACTCAAAGCATCAGCTACTTTATTTGCTTGGCCACTTATATGTTTCAAAACAAAGTTAAAACTTTGGAGATACTCAACCCATTTGGCATGCTTATGATTTAACTTGGGCTGCTGTACAATGTACTGCAAAGCATGATTGTCAGAGTATAATACAAATTCTTTGGACATCAAATAATGCCTCCACTTTTTCAGGGCCTGAACAACTACATAGAATTCCTTCTCATAGGAGGAATACTTCCTTCTGGTGTCATTCAGCTTTTCACTGAAATAGGCTATAGGCCTATCATCCTAACTCAGCACAACTCCAATGGCTTCTCCACTGGCATCACACTTCACTTGAAATGGTTTCGTAAAATCACGCAGAATCAACACAGGCTTTTCAGTTATCTTTTGCTTCAAAAGTTTAAAGCTTCTCTCAGCTTCAGCAGTCCATTTAAATGGTTGTTTGATCTTTCTTATTGTCTCAATGATGGGTGCATTAATCTTACTGAAGTTTCTTATAAATTTCCTATAAAAACTGGCAAGTCCATGGAAACTTCTTACCTCAAAAACATTTCTGGGTGAAGGCCACTCCACAATTGCCTTAACCTTTTCTGGGTCCATCTTCAATCCTTCTGCAGAGACAACAAAGCCCAAATACACCAACTCTTCCTTCATGAATGAGCATTTCTTTAAGTTTATCAGCAGTTTCTCTTGGTGCAGCTTCTTCAAGACATAATTAAGATGCCTTCGATGTTCTTTTTTAGTTTTGCTAAAAACTAATATATCATCCAAATACACTATCACAAATTTACCAATGAATTCTTTCAACACTTCATTCATAAGTCTCATAAAAGTGCTAGGTGCATTTGTCAACCCAAAAGGCATTACCATCCATTCATACTGTCCTTCATTCGTTTTAAAGGCAGTTTTCCACTCATCACCCTCCTTTATTCTAATCTGATGATATCCACTTTTTAAATCTAACTTTGAAAAATATTTGGCACCACTCAAACAATCCATTAAATCCTCAACTCTGGGCAAAGGGAATCTGTACCTGATTGTTATCTTATTGATTAGTCTGGAATCAGTACACATTCTCCAGCCTCCATCTTTCTTTGGGCTCAATATTGCTGGCACTGCACATGGGCTCAAACTTTCTCTGATCAACCCCTTGTCCACCAATTCCTGTACTTGCTTCCCGATTTCCTCATTTTCTGTGGGAGTCATTTTGTAGGCTGCCTCATTTGGCAGATTTGAACCAGGGATAAAATCTATCTGATGGCTGATCTTTCTTACAGGGGGCAGCTCATCAGGTAAATCATCCACAACAATGTCACAATAACTGTCTAACATCTCTTGGATTTCTATTGGCAAAACCGAAATCTATGTAGAAGTAAGAACTACCTTAGGTTTGCAAACTAAAGTAAAGCTTACCTCTTCTTCTTCAGTCTGCTGTAGATACTCCTTCCTGCTCAGCAACAAGATCTTTGGATCAGCCACTCTGCTTGATGGTTCTCCTTCTTCCATGGGTATCAATGTATGATGTACCCCATCTTTGAAGAACTTGTAAGTGTTCTTCTTGCCATCATGCACTGCTGCTCTATCAAACTGCCAAGGTCTACCCAGCAGTACGTGACACACATCCATGGGCATCACATCACACGGGACTTTGTCTTTGAACACCCATTTGCGGCCTCCTCTCCTGCCCATTCCTTTACAATCGTTGTGCCTTTATCAATGAGGTGGGGAGTTGGATGCTCATGTCTTCAGCTTTAACTTCTCTCTCACCTCGGTATGCACAGTTATGCATGTTGCTACTGCTTGATGACTAGGCCAGCGGCCATTTCCCCTGGACTTTGCATATGCTCCTAAACAAAGTCTTCCTTTGTGCAGGCTCAGTGACCTCTTTGGCTTGTTTCAACAGGACCTTATTGACCACCAAGGATTCTCCCCTCTCTGGTAGGATTTCTTCTTCAATTGTTGCCTCTTCTCCAGCCTGAGCAACAATAGTATTTCTTGGACTAGCACCCATGTTCTCTGGGCACTCATAATGCTTGTGTCCCACTTGATGACATCTATAGCACCTCAATTCTCTACCTCTGCCTCCGCCTCCTCTTCCTCTGTAAGAACCCCTTCTGCCTCTTGCATCACCCTCTGTAGATGCATTCTGAGGTGAGCTACTGTTAGCTCCATCTCCAGGTGTAGTAGGCTTTCCTCTACCACCCTGACTTCCCTTTCCACGGAAAGTACCTCTCCCTTTGGCAGACTGCTTTCTCAGGAGTTTCTCCTCTGCTTTCAAGGCCATCTGATAGGCCTCTTCAACTGTCTTAGGAGACAGAAGACCAATTTCATCTTGGATCTCTAGCTTGAGACCATTCACATATCTGGCAATCTTCTCTGGTGTGTCCTGAAACTGCCTAGCTCTTATACTTACTTTATAGAATTTTTCTGTGTATTCCTTGACTGTCAGCAACCTCTGTCTCAGGTTCTTATTTGCCTAAACAATGTTAGCTGATAATCACTAGGCAAGAATTTACCTTTTAGCTTAGCCATCATTCTGGTCCAGCTTTTGATAGGCTGTTTGCCAGCTCTCCTCCTTTCTGCTTGCACTCCATCCCACCAAAGTGCAGCATGTCCCTTCAGCTTTGTTACTGCAAACTTGACCTTCTTATCTTCGCTCATTTCTTCATAGTCAAAGAACTTGTTCATTTCATTAATCCAGTCCACCAGCTCTTCTGGATTCAGTCCTCCTGCAAAACTTGACACTTCAATCTTGGGCTTAACTGCAGACCCCAGAACAGTTCTGAGGAGCCTCATCTCAGGAGGAATCTCTGCACTTTCTCTAGCTTCTTCTAATTCAAGTTCACTGATGTCTTCAGAATCTCTGGGCTGTCCTAGCTCCATGGCATCCATTCTGGCTTCGACCCTCTGCAAGGTCTCCAACACTTATGCATTGGCAACAGGTCTGCCTCTCCTTCTGCCAACACCTCTAGCAACTCAGATTGCCATGTTAATTCTCTTCAAAAACAACTCAAAAACAGCTCGATACCACAATTGACAGCAACAAAATTGAATCTGGCCCCCAAGGAGAGCTGGTATCTAATTTAACTCTGTCTCAAATTGCATAAATACAGTTTCTGCTATTACGAGAAATCCCCTTTTGTCTCTTTACCAAATTTAATTACCGATTTCATAGAAATTGATAAATAATACTTTAGTCCAACTTCGATCTAACCCAACATATATATATATATATATATATATATATATATGCATACACTATCATACGTGTTCTTCGATCCTTAGTTTATCTTTCGAGCTCTTTTGAGAGCGATCACCGTTCGATGGCCAGCCTCCAGATCGGACGACGTACGTCAATATTGCGCTGACTTCACCGTCGACAGTTAACGTGCGATAAGGGAACGATGAGGCGGTATTGCCCCGTTGACGTGGCGGCTTTTCACAGGATCGCTTGCTATTTGAGTGGTTTCCCTTTTGTACAAAAGCGGTGCGATCAAAACTGCTTTTGGTTTCATACAGTGATTGATCGAAGGATTAAACCGGGGTTAACGCCATTCTTTCTATTTGCTCCGGTTCACTAACTCAGGCTCGAACCTTGGGACAACACTCTCGATTCACAACGAAACGAACTTATTTCTTTGTAAGCGGGCTTTCACTACCAGTTGAGCTCACGGCGCTGTGGGCAATCCAACGCTACAAACCACACTCTTCCGGACACACGACTCTACGCCGGTACCAAGGTTACTGTAACCACCTCGGCTTCTCACAGGGGTGCATATCAATAAAACCCACTCAGTAGACTCAATATGGACTACGCTCAACCATGAACAGAGAGACTTTTGGAGGTTTAACACAACAAATTCTTCATCGAGATTAACACAGAACTGGAGGCTCAAACACCTCGGGATCAAGCAATTGTACACGCAGAGACAGTATATCTACTATTCCACACTGATGATCAATAAACATCGAAATATATTCAAGCAGAGAACAAATACTTAACACACACAATCCTTACTGTGGAAATCCCCTCCCCTCAATGCATCCGGGGAATACAATTTATATGTATTATTATGTGTCTCTTCGGTTCCTCTTTGAGGACCATTTCTAATCTAACAAAAGGCCTAATTACATTCATTCAAATAACTGAAACAGGACAAATGGACTGAACCTAAAACTATTCGACTTCTACCGACTCTAACTGATCTAAATGCAACAGACAACTAAGGTATTGACACCTTGCTATTACAAATTCGAATGATTTTGAACCCTCCTAGCCACAATATGTGGACAAATTTCCTACATTGCTGGCTAGTGTCTAATGCCCCTGCATCACAATAGTAGTATGGAGGAAGAAAGCATGCAACAAATGGAAGTTGACAACAGAAGATTTCAGCCAAGAATAAAGTTGGACATTGAAATTGAAGAAATAAGGAGGCTAATGAAGAAGACACATAAGAATAGGTATTGTAGGAAGGAGACACTTAGCAACATGATACAGTTGACTGCACAAGTGTACATCCACAAAATTAATAGAAGGATCCAAAACAAGGTTTGGAAACCAGGAGGAAGGAAGGTGATAAAAGCAGATGTAGAAGAACGACAAGATTGTAAAGAACGTGGACAACTACAAAACAAAGTTTGGGATCCAGGAGGATTTAGGCATTGATGACACATGGCTAGGAGGTCATGATTTTTTTCTACCTTGGGAGTCTAATGCAGGAGCATTAGAGTTTCCAAGCCATCAAGTTTTTTGAAGAAAAGCTCCGAAAGAGATTATTGTAAAGGAATTCTAATTCCTTAATTGTAAATATTTTTAGTTTCTTTCAATTATAATAAAATAGTTTTAGAAAAGCTATGGATAAGAGAGATTTTTTCCATAAGTCAAAAGTAAAGATGCCTTGAAAAGCATGGGAGATTTATGGAGTAAATCATGAGAGCTTTAGTGAATAAGTCATGAGATTTAGGGAATAAATCAAGGAGTGATTTATGGATTTAGTAAAATATATTTTTCTTGTAACTTTGTATGTAATCATTGTAAGCCTGAGGGGAAAACTAATGGCCAAACATATGTAGAATCAGGTGATAGAGAGTGAATGGAGAGAAATGAAAGTTTTGTGACTGTATGTGTATGTACATATATGATTTAATGAAAGAGTTTCATATATCTGTGGTGCTCATGAATTGTCTTTGTATGAATGGAAGAATTTTAGTTTGTGCATGCTCTAGAATTCATTATAAGTGAAGTAGGTTTTTTATATGAAATACTTTTGCAGAAAAAATTAAGGGCTTGATGATGAAGTGATTTGTCATGTGATCTAGATGTGAATTTCTTGGAAAAGTCAAATTTTCTTACATAAGATATCAATACTCTTGATGACAATAATAACAATAGTTGTTCTAATGGCAATGTCCTAACGACCTTGATGTCAATGATAACATACGGTTGATGATAGTGATAACAGTATGTCTACAATACTCTCGATGACAGTAACCTAGTATGGCAATAACCTTTGATATGGCAGTGCCATATGGTGTATAGTAGTGAAATTGTGATCTTTGACTCGTCTCTATGATGATGATATGGTAGTGATGGCAGAACCCCTATGACAGTGTCACTGATGTATACTGTGCTCTTATGACAGTGTGATATGGAGACCTGTGCTTGCCTTTCTAATATGCATGTCTGCTATGGAGACCTAATGTGATTGATGATGAAAGGCTTATGTCTCATGATATTTGTACATTGTATCTTAGCTGAACTTATGATGAATATCTAAGAAGAAGATTTTGGTTGGGTTTTCCCCCTTTTGGGGTTTTTACTTGGCATCTGACCTAAATCCTGGTGTTTCTATCGTGTATGCTTTTCTTTTGTTGTTCTTTACTGTTCCAACTTCCTCTACATTGTTGATGTTGTTGTTCTCTCTACATAATTGCTAATGATTATATCATGTTATGGGGTGAATGTAATGTAAAATTGTTTAAAAAGTTTAGAAATGCAATTATCTACAATAGAGAACAACATATTCCTAAAAATTAGCATGTTCTTCATGTTGACTTCAAGAAAGAGAATTTCAATTTTTATGCCCCTCCAAATATCAAGTCGGCCCTCCAAAAGATCAAGTTGGCTCGACCCTTCGGACGTACCACTTCGAGTTCATCCAATCACTATATATTACCCATTACACCTCATCACTTGGCAAGAAATTTGAATTGGTTATATTCCTTCTGCTCACACGTGGGAAGCAACAAATTGATTTTTTGTTTGTTTGTTTAATTAATTAATTTATTCTAGTTTCAGATCAAAGTCATTCAAAGAAGATTAAGAATATCTGGCTAGGCAAATTCTAAAGCAGGTAGAAGGCCAAATTTCGAGCAGACAGAGGGCAGTTTGATCATGTGTGACCGAGGATGTGTTACTAGTCAGTTTGACTGGAAGATTAGATGTATCTTTGTTGAATTGAATAATTTCTCTAAGGAAAAGGTTGCTGGGTTTTTCCCCCATGAGGGTTTTCCCAGGGTAAAATACTCGTGTCTTTTGTTTGGCTCTCTTTATGATCCTATTGTTATAAATGTTTCTATTGTTGATGTCTTCTGTATAATTGCTTAATGATGAATGAGAATATGAAAATGGACTAAGCCATTAGAAGTAATTATTGGTTTAGAAGACCTATGAAAAGTCAACATGGTTTTAGGGCAAGGTTTAGGAGCAACCAAGATTTGGAAAGTTTGAAGAAGGTTATTCAACAACTTGTCTATATCCCTCATAATGGAAGGCAAATGGAGCTTAGGATCATGCTCTGACTTTGGATCACAAAGTAGTCTTGTGAAATCGTGACTATGTTTGCATGATTGAATCTGCCTTAATCATGTAGGCAACATCTTTATGAAAGAAGGCCGAATATTCTCCTAGACTTTGACTAGGAAAAAGATACGACGAATCAAGGTGTTTTTAGCATGAATTTTGTATGAAAATCAAAGCCCTAGAAGTTGTGAGAAGGACTTAAAAGCCTCAGTAAAAGGGTAACTTCAGAAGGGACAAAAGAGGCCTAAGTATGGCAATCAAAAGGCAAAGTTTATTGCTCATTCTCACAACCGAATTTATCTCTATAGGGAAGCCAAATTTAATGTGTTCAAGCATATCACTTAGCATCAGATTCTCCTCCTTTAGAGGACAAAAGGTTGTCCGTTTAGAAGATGATTTGCTTAACCATCCAGAGGCTGAAATCTCACTTACCCTAGGAGATTGAATTGCCTAATTACTTGGAAGGTGGATTACTTGGTTGGGAGGCCGAGTCTCTTCAATATTAGGAGATCAAATTGCTCCTTAATTAGCAAGTCAAATACCTCCTTAGAAGACCGAGAGTCATTCATTCTTGTTGAGCCTTTCCTTCTTTGAATCCAAGAGCATACATTATGTAGGAGGCCAAGACTCATTAGGGATAGTTAATACCAATTGGAAAAAGATCAAGAATGCTAATTGGAGGTTGCATTCTTTCTCCAAGATCAAGCTAAGTACACCTTATATTTAGGCATGTTTTCTTCTATCTGTCTGATTGAGATTGATTATATTCTTGGATGAAATAGTCCTTGTTTGACACAATGAACTTCTCCTTATATCTGGGTGAAATTCCTTGCATTTATGGATTGAGACTTGTGGCATTTCTGGGCAAGATTTCTCCTTGTTTGGCAAGCCAAGAGCAAGAGCAATTATGGGCGTGATTATCATTGTTTGACAGGTTGAGAATTGTTACTCGTTTTGGAAATGATCTCTTACTATTGATGGGTTGAAACTCCATTTGTTTGAGCAGGCTGAGAGCCTCATATTGCTGAACAAAGACTTAATCATTGGATGGCCAGAGCTTAAAGTCAAATTCTGGACATACATTCACAGGAGGAAGTTAGGAAGGATGAACATGTGTAAGCAATATTGTTATAAGGTTACCCGAGCCAAGAGGACAAATTGTCGAGTATGGATGTTGCATATTGTTATTCAGCAAGATGTTGCAAGGTCATTTCCTTACAAACCCGAAGTAATTGTTGTTCGACAGTCCCGAAGTAATTGAAAATAATAATCCTATTGAGCATGGAAAGTATATCATTGTCATGTTGTGCAATATGTGGCAGGATAAGATGATTTCAATCTTGATGTCTCAGTTTGCCATTTTAAATCCGAACAAAGGATGAGCTGCCTGATACATATAAACCTTTGAACAAATTGAATTGCCCATAAGAATATGGAAGACATGTATTTCAAAGGAATTAACGACTCAAATGATTGTTTGAAGTTTCTGGAGCTGTAGCTAATCTATAGTTCGATAAAGCTTGAAGGAAGCCTTCTCCCAAAATGTATCTTGGGTAATTGCACAGGAAGTTATTCAAGCATGTCACTAATGTAAGGGATGAACTGTGCAAAATTCTTATACCCATGTTAAGAATATTTGGCAAACTGAAGAGTGATATTTTGAATTGAGGGTTTTGGGACTCATGCTTCCTTTGGAAATGTTACATTGCATTTGGGAATGTAGATGCCATGGATATCCTTCTAGTTGAGGATATGCTACCCTACAAAGCTGTAACGGACTATTAACCTTGATACGTCCTTGATTGATTGATGACAATGATGAACTTCATCGCATATGCTGAACATTTGGATATGGAAAAGAAATTTTGCAGATGACAAAGTCTAGTGGACATGCGAAGGATGAAAATTCTAGGGTTTGTAAACCTTAGCAAACTAGAAGGCCCTAGGGTTTATGGATAAAACCCTATAGCTAGGCCTAAATTAATGTTTCCTTTGAAATAAGAAATCCTAGCTCATGCAAGGAAGAAAAGACATCATGATGATGATGAGGACGAAGTTGATAAATTTTGAAGATAGATGCAAGAAGGTTAAGATCAAGAGGGAGCTAACATTTCCTCATAATCCTCAAAAGATAAGTAACTTATATCTCTCTTCCTTGATTATTGTTGTTGTTATACTATTAAGTTAGCTTCTTGACTTTGAATCTTTTCTTGGTTATAAATTATAATTGTTCTTCCATGGCTTTGCTAAAGACTAAAGAAAAGTTTGTGGTGATGTAGAATTTTTTAGCCCAACCCTGGTTATCAGTTTCTCCTTATTACTCCCATGTAGTTAAATGCACATTCCCATAAACATACATTCAACAAGCTGGAAATAATAAATATTTCTGAAAACACAAATTCTGGAAATTTCAAAGTGCTGAAAAATGCAGAAATAAAATTCAGAAATTATTTCAGCCCCACACACAAAAAATGGCACGTTGATTTTTTGTCAATATGACCCTAGAAAAACCCCCTACAACTCTCGGGGAAAACCAGTTTGAAAGCTCCTCTTTATTTATGAATATTGCTTTTACAGTGAAACAGAAAACACAGTAAAAATTTCAGCAACCAAAAATTACAGGCTTATCTCGATTTTCGTGCTTGCACACCGCCTCAGAAATTGTGCCAAATCAACAGCTTACAAAACAAAATTTTTACAGCATTAATGACAGCAATAAATGATGTACAACCACCTCGGAAAACATGCTGGAACAACTGTATGGAACTGTACGGATTTGTACAGCAGCCCTCCTTGAAATCTGTGCCTAGAAACTGCCTCGAAATCTACACTGAAACTGATGTCCTTTTTCTCGATTTTTGTGTTGAAAATATCAGTTGTACTTCTCCTCGATTTTTGTGCCCAGATTTCTGCCTCGAACTCTATGCTTAATGCTGCTGCCCTCTTCCTCGATTTTCATGCCTCCCTTTCTTGGAAGCAGTGCCTCTCTCTTGCTGTATGGATTTCTACCTTGGGAAATGTGCCAATAAGGTGTTGTACGGATTTGTTGAAGAATCCTTGCTACTGCCCTCCAACTTCTCACTACTTAGAAATATCTCCTTGCTTTCTTCTCCTCTCTCAATCTGCTCATGAAAGACTGAATGATTTTTTCTCTTCTTTTCCTCCTTTAACCTAACCCTAAGTGACTTTTGGGGAATCCCTAAATCCAATGGCTAAGATAGCTTTAGATCTAGGGCTGAGATTAAATGTTCATTTAAATCTCAATTTCTATTTTTTAATTCACCCCACTTTAATAAAGACTCTCTTAGCCTTTTATTTCCAAAGTCACTTTTCACTTTCTAATTTCATATTTACTTTATTAAAGTCACTTTAAAATTAGACTTAGTAACTTTATCACTTATAAAGTCACTTTTAAATTAGATTTGACTTTACCACTTATAAAGTTACTTTAGGAGAAAAAGTTAAGTTCATTTCGACACTTTTCCCTAGGCCAAAGATCAAAGCCTTAGGGAACCACTTTTCCTCTGGTACCCAAATTTCAACACTCTCTCTTACCAAGGAAAGTTTTCCTCACCACACCCATCTTGTCTCTAAAGTAGACATGCTTGCCTGTGGTAAGGCTTTGGTGAATATATTTGCTACTTGCTCATTTGTGGGAATATACTCAAGCTTACAGCTCCCTTCTGAACCTAGTCTCTGATGAAATGTTATTTGATCCCTATATGCTTTGACCTGTCACGCAATACTAGATTCTCCATGAGTTTAATGCAACTCTGATTATCACAGTAAATCACTGAAGGTCTCAATAGTTGACCAAATAAGCCAAACAACATCTTGCGAAGCCATATGTCCTCACAATTAGCTACACTGGCTGCCATGTACTCTACTTCCGCTGAACTCAATGCTACTTACTGCTGCTTTCGGCTGAACCACGACACAACTGTCGATTCCAACCCAAAACAACACCTTGAAGTGCTCTTCCTATCAGAAGCACAACCTGCCCAATCAGAATCAATGTACTCTGCCAATCTCACTCCATCTCCCTATCTATAATCCAGACCATAATCCATGTCCCCTACAAGTATTGCAAAATGTGTTTTGCAGCAACCCAGTGCACTCTCCTGGGCTCACACATGAACTGGCTCATCGTGTTGACTGCAAAACATATATTTAGTCTAGTGTTGACCAAATACATCAAGGAACCAATCAACTATCTATACAATGTGGGATCCACCAACTCAGAATCTGAAGCGTGAAGCTTCTTCCAGTTGGTGATCATAGGTGTCGACATGGGTCTACAATCCTCCATGTGAAATCTGCTAAGGATGTCCACAATATACTTACCCTGTCCCAAGAAGAAATGCCCCTCCTCCTGCCACACCTCCAAACCCAAAAAGTAATGCATCAAGCCAATGTCCTTCATCTCGAACTCTGAAGAAAGATCTCTTTTGCAGCCCTTTATGAGTCTCTCTGCACTTGTAATGACCAAGTCATCTACATACAACACCAAAATGAGAGGCTTCTCACCTAACACAATAAAGTATAGGTTCGGATCTGCATCACTCTTTGTGAAACCCATCTCCTGCAAGTACGTATCAATCCTGGAGTACCAAGCTCTAGGAGCTTGCTTTAGGCCAACAAGTGCCTTCTTTAGTCTACATACATGGGACTCCTTCCCATGCACCTCAAAGCCCTGCGACTGCTCAATGTACACCTCCTCCTGTATGAAGCCATTGAGAAATGCGGTCTTCACATCCATCTGGTGGATCTTTCAACCCATCTCTGCTGCGATCGATATAATGGAGCGAATGGAAGTATATCGAGCCACGGGAGCGAAGGTCTCCTCATAGTCTACTCCCTCTACCTGGGAGAACCCTCTAGCCACAAATCTAGCCTTGAACTTATCGATGCTGCCATCTGCAACTTTCTTTGTCTTGTAAAGCCATCTGGAAGTAACCACGGATTTGCCCTCAGGCCTCAACACCACCTCCCAAACATCATTCTTCATGATAGAAGAATACTCCTCCTGCATGGCCTCTCTCCAGGCCTGCTGGCTAGCTGCCTCCTCATAGTTAGAAGGCTAAAGTGGTGATGTTGGCAACCATGCATGTGGCTCTGCTTTCAGCCTCCAGGTGATGCACTCTCACCTGTCTCTTGCATGTGAGATGTGACCTCTCTCAGGGGCCTGTGACCACTTGGGCTTCACATTCCACCCAAAGCACACTTATCCCTTTGGAGAGGGAGAATTCTCATCTCCTTCAAGGCTTGAACTCTGAATGTTTGTTTTGTTGAACTCCTTTTTGAACTGAACTTGGCGTGAATCTTTGGAAATCTTGTGTGAGTTGTCATCGGTGGACTCCCTGATGAGCTGCAGTTTGCTGCGCATGTTTAGAAGCATCGCCCCTCTGACTCTGCGAGCCACTGCTCATTGATGGACCTGACACTGTGATGATGTACCTCCTGATCCTTGCCCACTAGATCCCTGTGCTTGACTCAGCTGCTCCTGAGGATCTGGCCGATCCAGATACTCTAACTCCCTTGACCTTCTGAAAGCCTTGTCCTCCTTGAACTTCACATCCCGCCTGACAACAACTCTCCTCTGTGCGGAATATAAATCCAAAAGGCTTTTGAGGTCTCACTGTAGCCCACAAAGATACCCTTCTTTGTGGTGGGCTCTAGCTTGGTCCTCTTCTCCTTGGGTACGTAGGAGTATGCAATACACCCAAAGATACGGAAGTGACCAACATCAGGCTTCTTCCCAGAAAAAGCCTCCTCCGGAGTCACATGCCCCAAGGCACGATGCAGACTCCTGTTTTGCAAATATACAGTAGTGTTGTAGGCCTCTGCCCACAAAAACAACGATAATCCCTGATCATGTAGCATGGCTTTGGCAGCCCCTCTGATGGATCTGTTCTTCCTCTCCGCAACCCCGTTCTGCTGGGGGTTGTAAGGAACTGTGAACTCCCTCCTAATGCTTGCCTCTCAATAATCAACAAACTCACCAAGGGTGTACTCCCCTCCATTGTCTGGCCTCAGGGACTTGATCTTCCGACCTGTCTGAGTCTCCACAAGAGCTCTGAACTCCTGAAACCGCTTGAAGACCTCACTCTTGGTCTTCAAGAAATAAATCCAGGTCTTCCTGGAGTGATCATCAATGAATAAAACATAATACTCATATCCACTCAAGGAAACATGAGACATCCGACCGCTCACATCGGTATGAATCAAATCAAGAATCTCAGTCGATCTGCTAGGAAAAAGGGATTTGACAAACTTGCCCATAGCACATCCTCTGCATGTATCAATGTGATTAGTATTGAAATCTGGCACACCTGTAGTAATCTCCCGCAATGTCCTCTAGGCCCCATGATACATGTGCCCCATCCTGCGGTGCCAAATCTCACACAGCTCTGAACTGCTAGCTCTGTTGTCGGTACTACTGCTTAATGCCAAAAGGGGCTGAAATGCAAACTGGTACACCTTTGCATGGCGTACACCAATCACTCTAGTTGACTTAGCTGGAGCGCCCCTGGGATATATAAGCACCCGTCCTCTCCTGAACAATATCTCATATCCTTTGTCCTCCAATGCTGAGACGGATATGAGGTTCTTCCTCATCCCTGGCACATATAGAACATCTGACACTTTCAAGGGAGGTTTGGGTTCCCTATCAAATGTCATTGCCCCCACACCGACTACTCTAACAACGCTGTCATCTGTGAGTACTACCTCTATCTCAGTGCCACTCTCTGAAAGCTTTGAGAAGTACTCACGAACTCATGTCATATGACGTGAAGCCCCACTGTCAACATACCAGATACGTGAAGATTCTCTGCTAGTGGAGGGAAATGCACACTCCCTCTCAACCTCCATGGCAGGTGATCCTACACTAGTGGAATCACAAGCAATGAACCCAAACTCTCGGTCAAAGCTATCTGTAAAGTCCTCTATCTTCGCTGATGCTGCCATGTTCTAGTTCTTCCCATTCTTCTTCTTCTCCGGACACACAACTGCATAGTGTCCCATCCTCTAACAATTCCAACACTTCACCTTGGAATAGTCTTTCTGCGTGTTTCCCTGTTTACCTTTACCTTTGCCTTTGCCCCCGCCAACAACTGTGGAAGCTTGCTTCTTTCCCTTGCCTTTCTTGCCTCCTGCTAACAGTGCTACATCCTCATCCTGCTCAACAGGTTTGGCTGCCCCAAGCTAGCTCTTTCTGATTTCAGTCTGTATGTAATCATCCAAGAATCTCTCCCAAGTGGGAAGGGTCTCACGTGCACAAACCCCATCAACAAAGTTCAGCCATGAACTGGAAAAGCCATCCACTGCAATCCACACCAACTCAATGGGTGGAATGAACTCTCCAACTACTGCCAACTCATTTCTCACATTAGTGATCTTTGTGAGATATCCAATAGCACTATCAGTCTTAGCCATCTTAATGGTCTTCAGCTTCTCCCTTAGGACCATTTTCCTGTTCTCATTGGTACTCTGGTAGAGATTGGTCAAGGCTGTCCACATCTCATGAGCAAATCTTTCTCCTCTCACATGAGGAACGCCATGGTCTTTAATACCATCCAGAATCAGTCTCTTGCCCTTGTTATTCTTTTTGTTAAAGTCTGCTAACTGAACAACATCAGTAGGCATATTCATAGGGCGCTGTTGGGTATGCACCATTATACCCCAGACTTCTGCCTCCTCAAAGATGCTGTGCATTCTTTCCTTCCATACGCTGTAGTTGCTATGCCCATCCAACCTATCCTCCACCCTCAAGCCCAAAGACATGCTTGCTGTCCTAATAAACTTAAAAAGACACTGCTGTAGTAAAGGTACTATTTTCTGTGTGAAAAATTAGCTTGCTGTAATTGTTCTGCTTGCTGTCCCAAACTGCACTTTTCAGCAACCAGGCTCCGTTACCATGTAGAAATTTTTAGGCCAACCCCGGTTATCAGTTTCTCCTTATTACTCCCATGTAGTTAAATGCCCATTCCCATAAACATACATTTAACAAGCTGGAAATAATAAATATTTCTGAAAACACAAATTCTGGAAATTTCGAAGTGCTGAAAAATGCAGAAATAAAACTCAAAAATTATTTTAGCCACACACACAGAAAATGACACGTTGATTTTTGGTCAATATGACCCTGGAAAAATTCCCTACAACTCTTGGGGAAAACCAGTTTGAAAGCTCCTCTTTATTTATGAATATTGCTTTTACAGTGAAACAGAAAACCCAGTGAAAATTTCAGCAACCAAAAATTACAGATTTATCTCAATTTTTTTGCTTGCACACCGCTTCGGAAATTGTGCCAAATCAACAACTTACAAAACATAAAATTTTACAGCATTAATGACAGCAATAAATGATGCACGACTAGCTCAGAAAACGTGTTGGAACAATTGTACAGAAATGTACGGATTTGTACAACAACCCTCCTTGAAATCCATGCCCAGAAACTGCCTTGAAATCTGCGCTGAAGATGTTGTCCTTTTCTCGATTTTTGTGCCGAAAATATTAGTTGTACTTCTCCTTGATTTTATGCCCAGATTTTTGCCTCGAACTCC
The DNA here is from genome assembly GCA_034641835.2 of Pinus albicaulis. NCBI lineage: Eukaryota > Viridiplantae > Streptophyta > Pinopsida > Pinales > Pinaceae > Pinus > Pinus albicaulis. Next base: position 16,057,856 of record CM076582.1, on the reverse strand, counting down.
GTGCTTAATGCTGCTGCCCTCTTCCTCGATTTTCATGCCTCCCTTTCTTGGAAACAATGCCTCTCTCTTGCTGTACAGATTTTTGCCTTGGGAAATGTGCCAATAAGGTGTTGTATGGATTTGCTGAAGAATCCTTGCTGCTGCCCTCCAACTTCTCACTACTCAGAAATATCTCCTTGCTTTCTTCTCCTCCTCTCTCAATCTGCTTATGAAACACTGAATGATCTTTTCTCTTCTTTTCCTCCTTTAACTTAACCCTATGTGACTTTTGGAGAATCCCTAAATCCATTGGCTAAGATAGCTTTAGATCTAGGGTTGAGATTAAATGTTCATTTAAATCTCACTTTCTGTTTTTTAATTCACGCCACTTTAATAAAGACCCTTTTAGTCTTTTATTTCCAAAGTCACTTTTCACTTTCTAATTTCATATTGACTTTATTAAAGTCACTTTAAAATTAGACTTAGTAACTTTATCACTTATAAAGTCACTTTTAAATTAGATTTGACTTTACCACTTATAAAGTCACTTTAGGAGAAAAAGTTAAATACATTTGGACACTTTTCCCTAGGCCAAAGATCAAAGCCTTAGGAAACCACTTGTCCTCTGGTACCCAAATTTCAACATGTGACTTCCAAGTGAATCTACAAGATTTAGCATGCAACATAAATCGAGACTCATGACAAGAGGGTCCTCCTAGTAAGAGGGAGAAGACTATGCTCCAGTTGTTAGGTGCATTTCTGTTAGAATCATTATCACCATGGTTTTTGCTGAAGGTTGCATCAGATGGATGTAAAGACTATTTTTCCTTGATAAAGAAATTGAAGAAGAGCATAGAGCCACCTTAGGGTTTTGAGGGACATGGAGTCTTTTGCTTGCAAACAAAAGAAGGATTTATGAATTAATGGATCAAGGTTGATATGACTTGTTTCTAAGAAGGGAAGAAAATCTCAGGTGATAGAGGGAGCTGTTAAGTCCTGCTTCAATTTCAGAGGGAGTTGAGCTTTGAGCTAGAGATGAAGCACCTAGATTCATTGCATTACCTCCTTGATCTAAAGAAGCATATTATTGAGATCCCTCGAAGACTTTTGGTATGCTTACTGCGATTAAGGTTGCTAGACTAGATAGTTGATATGCTACGGTGGTAGAGGGAGTAGCCATGATTGCCATAATAGGATCTGTTTCAAAAAGAGCACCCAATTAGGGTAACCATAAAGTAATTGTGACGTTGGCTCGAGTAAATGAATGATTGAGCCAAGGCAAATGGCTCAACATATGTTGAAGTACTAGCATGATATAGTTGTTTATGGCACAATCAATTATGGTTTGAGATATGTCTCAAACAATGAAGTTGAGCTACTGGAATATACAAATTCAAATTATGTAGAGAGTGATGAAGACTGAAAGAATTCATCAAGATGTTGCTTTAGTTTGGGCTCCATTATGATTTTTTGGATGAGCAGGAAGCAAAACATCTGTCACACTTAGCACTGCAGCTATATTACAGCTTGATTAGCAAGTTGTGAAGCAGTATGGCTCAGAAACTACTTGCAAGATTAATTGTTCAGGTTCAGGTGTTAGATATGATGACAGGTCAAAGCACAATGAATCTAGTACCTAGACATGGTATAGAAGGGAGCAATATGGCTCCAGTACTATTCTACGGTCAATTAGATTGTTGACAAAGCCTCTGTCCCAAGGTGAAGTTTGTATACTTCAACGGCAAGCTTGAAGTGATTGAGCATGTGTTTCTCAACAACAGGGAGTGATGAAATTGCAACATTAGGGACAATCATTCTCCTTGGGTCAAGCATATTTTGACCAGGTTTAGGGAGAATGGTCCGACAGAGGACAATCATTCTTCTTGGGTCAAGTATGTTGATCGGGAGTAGGAAGAATGGTCCTAGAGGCCCATAATTACTCAATTGAGTAGGTGCCTTTCAACATCAGGCCCAAACTCGCTAGATAGGTTGAGTGAGCACATTTAGCATCATGGCCTATAATTGCTCATGTAGAGTGAGGCCTTTGGGGTTTCACCATGGGTCAAAGATGTTGACTAGGATGATGGTGAACCAAGACTAGTTTGTATACCATGGGTCAGAGTGACTAGACTCATGGTGACTAGTTGATGCTAATGATGTACCATGGGTCAGAGGTACCAACTAGAATTATGGTGATGATTTACCATGGGATAGAGGTACTGACCAGAATTATGCTAACTAGTTGTAAATTTATGTAGATGTTCTATGCTTGATGCAACTTTACTTTTATTACAGCAATCACATAAACAATTAAGTAAAATGCCGATAGAACATACCAGTGGATCTATAGAAGACAAACCAGAAACAGAAGAATGTGTTGGTGCGTTACGGCGGTCAGCAGGATGCTTCAACCAGCAAAGTCTTCTTGGTCGGCCAACCCAGAATGTGTCACAACAGTCCTCAAATCAGTCACTCAGTCAACCCAAAGTCATCCCAGAAAAGTCAATGCAGTCCAGAAAAGTCAATGCAGGGCAGCAGCAATAAAGTCAACGCAGCTCCAACTTCGGTCAATCTTTTGACCTCGATTTTTGTGCCAAAGTGTACGGCCTTCCAAGATCGAACTTTCCACCAAAAATCAGCCAATTTGGACCATGCGCTGACCAAAGTCAACGCTGGTCAAACTTGCCCAGAAACCCAAACTGCCGAAATTTTGTCCTTTTTCCAGCTTCAGCAACTTCGTTCTTTTTTTCCCACGTGAGAACTGCTTCTCAGATGCTCGTATCCAATCAGAGGAGGAGATGTGTGTGGATGAGATTGAGTGAAATGCTCTCCAACATTGACTTGTATATATATCCATCATTGAGGTGTGTGACACATCTGCTGGGGGTGTAAAACCTTAAGGCCGACCTGCACATATTTGAAATTATTAAAAATAAATTCAAAAGAAATGTTCCGCTCATCAGATTAAGATCAATTTTATATCGATCTTACACCTCTCCGAAAGAGGAACCCAATAAAAATATTGGTATCTTCATCTGAGCATCACAACATGGAGTTTGGACCTAGTTGTCCAATTTTAACACTAGTTGATGTTGTTTATTTACCACGGGTCAGAGTTGCTGACCAGAATTATGGTAATCAAATGATGCTGGTGTTGATGATGAATTGTTTTAAACTTTTCTAAGAGAAATATGTCAACAAGAGAACACATCACTTGGCAAGCAATTCGGATTGGTTATACTCCTTTTGTTCACACGTGGGAAGCGACAACATGAATTTCTCTAGGACAGATCAGTCATTCAAAGAAGATTAAGAAGATCTGGGCAGGCCGAATTCTGAGGCAGACAGAAGGGTGAATTCTGAGTAGACCAGGCCAAATTGTTTGGGCACAAGATTGACTTGTCTAGAGGGCAGTTTGATCAAGTGTGACTGGGGCTGAGTTACTAACTTACTAGTCAGTTTGACTTCACGTGACCAGGGCTGTGTTACTAGTCTGTATACCATGTGGGTTTTTCGAAGGTAAAATATTTCTCTCTTGTTTCGCTGTCTCTTTATGATCCTACTTTTATAAATGTTTCCACTGTTGATGTCTTCTGTATGATTGTTTGATGATGAATGGGAATATGAAAAAGGACTAAATCATTAGAAGTAATTATCAGTTTAGAAGACATATGGAAAATCAGCATATCTAACCTCAAGACTTGGATCTTCTTGATTGTTTGGTTCTCCACCTAGACCTTGAACTCTTGGAATTGACTAAAGACCTCATCCTTGGTTTTCATGAAGAAGATCCAGGCTTTCCTGGAATAGTCATCAATAAACTTGACATAATACTGTGTTCCTTGTAATGATGCCACTTACATTGTTCCACATGCATATGAGTCAATGACATCCAAGATACCCTTGGACCTACTCTCATTGCTCGGAAAAGCAATCTCGATATTCTTTCCAAATGCACACCCTTTACATGTGTTGTACTGCTCAACACTGAAATCTAAGAGACAAGTGACAATATCCCTCAGGATTGACATTGCCTTGTAGTGTAGGTGTCCCAATCTCCTGTTCCATAGCTCACACCGTTTGTCACAGTCATGTACCAAAGCCCGAACAGGTTTGCCTGTCAACCTGTATAAGTTGCTCTCTTTAACCTCAATGGCCACTGTTTTGTTTGGGCTAGACTCCTTTGGACAAATAAGCATATGCCCATTCTTGAACATAATCTCATGTCCTCTGTCCTCCATTATTGAGGCTGAGAGCAAATTCTTCTTTAGTCCTGGTACAAGCAGCTTGTCCTTGTCCAACGTCCCTCTAGACTTGAGCTGGAACTTAACGTTTCCAATACACTTAGTTGCATACTTGGCATCATTAGCAAGCTGCACATGTAAATTTGAGTCTCTCTGTCAGATTGCTAAATAGCTCCCTGCCTTTGTCATATGGCGTGATACACCACTATACAAGTACCAATCACTCCTGATGATGGTGCTGGTAGATAGACATGAGACAAATGAAATGTCCTTCTTGAACTTTGCTGCAAACTCATCAAGTAAAACCTCTGATGATGTTGTTGTCTACTATCTGCTGTGACTTCTTCTTCCCCTTTTTCTTCTTATGACACTATGATGCATAATGCCCATTCTTGTGGCAAATGAGCACTTGAGCTTGCTCAAGTCCTTCTTTCTCAGCTTAGAGGTTGCCCCCTCACTGTTAACCTTATAACCCTTACCTCTTCCCTTCTTGGTCATACTGACCAGGGCCAAGTTCTCCTCTCCATCTTCCTGCTTGTTGGCTTTAGTCTCCTTCCAATTCTCTTCTTGGATGTAGTCATCCCAAAGCCTTACCCAATTTGGAAGTTTCTCCCAAACACAGTTTCCCTTCACAAATGGTTCCCATGACTCGGTAAAACCATTTAGTGACACATTTACAAGCTCTACATCCTCCACTTTCTCCCCAATGGCTGCAAGTTGATCCCATGTTTGGGTGATTCTCTTGAAGTTATTATTAACATTCTCAAACCTTGACATCTGGATGGATTTGAGCTTGTTTCTCATCATCTTCCTGATCATGTTGTCACTCTGGAACAGGTCCACTAGAGATTTGAACATCTTTTTGGCTCTCTTATTCTCTGCCAAGTGAGGGATCAAGCGATCAAAATCTTTATCAACAGTGTCCCAAAGGTTATTCTCTTCCAGCAACAAGCTAACCCTTACCTTCCAGGGTGGGAAGTTAAATGCTTAATCCAACCTATTTTCAATTCTCAAACTGGTTGCTGCCATCTCTATATTTGACAAAAAATTCTGTTGTGTGCTAAATCCTTCTAGTACCCACAAGAATAAAAAAGGGTTGTTGGTTTATAGATCTACTAACATTTCTTGTGGATTCATGTTTCATCCCTTTGAAAACACCCACTAAATTATTGTTCTTCCAAACCCTTGATTGGTATGGTCTCCCCCTCTCTCTCTAAAGAGTGACCTCCACCAATCACTATTGGCAAATATGTAACTGTTTCTTTATTGGCTGCTGTACCCATGTACTTGCTACTTCACATACTTGTTGATTATTTTGCGTATTTTGCTTTGTTTGTACAATCTATGTATGACAGTCGTATGTTGCATACAACATCCCGTGTTCCCTATCTGTGTATGGTGTCCCGACGTCTATATGTACAACTTTGTATGCTATACGGTTTGAAATTCTCCAGCATGACATCTCTTGTTCTCCTTTGATTGCTATGTCTGCACTCTTGTGTGTGTACCTTCGTGTCGCTGGCAGTTATGTCTTCTTGCAGCTTCTTTTCTGCTCGTAGCCCTTTCCATGTACAACAGCTGCTAAATCTTCCTTGGTGGTCGCATTGTGTCTTCCTCTTCTTATTGCGTGTTTCTGCCTCTTGTGTGATTGTCCGTTTTTTGGCTGGCGGTTGGTCCCCTTTTTATTATATTTTTTGATCTTTTTGTGGCTACTGACAACTTCTTTTATGCTTGTAGCCCTTTCCATGTACGCCAATTGTCAGATCTTCCTTGGCAGTCTCGCTGCGGATTCTTTCCTATACCGCGTGTCTCTGCCTCTTGTGCGATTGCACGTTTCTAGCTGCCGGCTGGTCCCCTTTTTTATTATACTTTTTTTGACTTTTTTGTTTTCCACTGTATGGCTCTGCGCTCAACGTCCCAACATACAATCTTTGTGCCCATGAATTTTTTTGTTTATTTGAGTCATTTGTTGTACAATTTTCACTCCAACCATCTTTACCCATTGCGTACAACCCCTATTGCCTTGACATGCCCCCTTTTTTGTGTTCGCATTTAACGGTCACTGTCATTTGTTTCTTTTCCTCTTGCGCATATGGTCTGACTACTGCAGTTCTCGTATGTGTCTCAGTGTTTTCCTATAGGCTGCGACTGCATATTTAGCCCACATGCGCTCTGTCTTGCTTATCCTGCTTCTAGACTGCTCTTGCATGGTTTGTGAATTTCTGGCATGTGTTCAATACTTAGAAATTGGTCCCTTACAGACTCTGCTCTGAAACCATGTTAATTCTCTAACCCCAACAACCTGGCTAATTATTTCCTAGTAGATTTCTTGCTGTAAATATCCTTATTACATAGATTAACTGAATAAAAAGCATGGCAAGTATTCGTCTCAGTGTTTTCCTATAGGCTGCAACTGCAGATTTAGCCCACATGCGCGCTGTCCCACTTATCCTGCTTCTGGACTGCTCTTGCATGGTTTGTGAATTTCTGGCATGTGTTCAATACTTAGAAATTGGTCCCTTAGAGACTCTGCTCTGAAACCATGTTAATTCTCTAACCCCAACAACTTGTCCAATTATTTCCTAGTAGATTTCTTGCTGTAAATTTACTTATTACATAGATCCACTGAAATAAAAGCATGACTGAGGTTTTAACACATAAAATAGATAACAGTGGAAGCAAACATTAACCAATCTCAAACACATGCACACATAACTATTGCCCTTCAAAATCTGTTATTTCATCAACTATAATCTATAGCATACAAGGGCTCTTTCTCTGGGATAATGGCCCTTTGACGAAAAACAAAAATACAACAAAACCTGAAAATGATCTAGCTGATCAAACCTTCTTCTGATCTGTCCTTCAATCTTGCTTGCTGATCTAGATCCTTTTCTCTTGTCGTCCCTTCCACTCTTCCTTGAACCCTGCATACTTGGATGAAAGTCCTTTCTTTGCCTGATCATTAAGATGTCACTATCTCACTATGTCTTTTGGTGAAAGATGTTTCTTCTCCCTTAGCCTAGCCTTCCTTTTATAAGTTTGAGTTATTCACTGAATCCACAACCCTAATCTCTAATGTGATTGACAGTTGAGATTAGGTTTCAACATCACATGAAATCAACAGTTGAGATTCATCTAATCTACCAATGCAAATAACCAATTTGAGATCAACAGTTGAGATTCAGTGGCTGTCTTGTTTTTTGATAGTTTGACAATCAATTTGTAAGTTTTGTGTAAATTTAATAGAATATTGGCTAATTTACCAAAAATACATGACAATTCGAAGTGTTCAGAATTTCATTGAGGTGAATCAAATTTTCTTCGATCCTCAACTTTGGTTGGTGCTTAGGGAGTAGCTAAATAAGCTAGATGGATAAGATAAGATATTAAATTTATATCCAACAAATGACCACAATAGTAGGTCAATGGGACTGTTGAGTACAATGACGTCAATACAAAGCATGATTACTAAGAGGTCCCCTGTAAAAAGAACAAGAAATAAAGTAGAAACGTGAACTCCACATTCGAAAACATGAGAAATCCTCAGATCCAAGTGCGGGCAGTTGCAATGGGAAGGAGATGTGCAGAGGGAAAGGATCATAGAGTGTTCAATGATTTTTGAATATGTAAAAAATCAATTTCATGGATTGTGACTTTCCTGCTTGAGAAGGGTTGAGAACTTAATATTTGGCAAACACAAACTAAAAGCTTTTTGTATTGTGTTTCTCTTTTATCATTAGTCTCTTTATTTTTTTGAGTGCATCAACAAAGGTACTTGTTTCAAGCAATGTTATTAGAACCAGTTGGGTTGACTAATTTGGAGGCAAAATCGATCGACCAGGTGCTTTGAACTGTTTTTGGTCGGTTAGGTACGGAACTAGCCTCAAAGCACTAAACCAACCAGTTTCATATGATGTATGGTTCAGCCAGGGGTGCTTCTTGGTTTCCCCCCAAATTTTTTCCTATAAAAGCTTAAAAAATGAAAAAACAAACAATATGTTAAAAGCATAGTATTCAAAACAGGCTGGTTCGAACAGTAAACTGGTCAAACTGACTAGTTCATTAGCCCAGGTCACCCGGGTTATGAGAGCGGAACCCCCGGTTTTTTGGTTTGACCAGGCATAAACTGACCAGTTTATTGCTAGGTTGGCCACGAACCCCACACAATGCGGTTTTGTGAGTTTTGAAGCGGTTTTGAGGGAAACTTGGGGCTGTTTCCCTCCAAAAATGGGGCCTCCAAGAAAAGCATGTCTCCCCTCTCATTTGCCTCACACATTTCAACCCTAGCAATGTTGGCAATCAATGGTAATGTTAGATTCTTAAAGTAAAAGTGACATTTCCTTTTATCTTTCATTTTCATCCTTTTACTTAAATTTTTAACATTACCATGAAATGGCTTAGGATGTTTGAGAGTTTTTTCAACCTCATTGGATTTCATATGGAAAAACTAGAATTTTAGGTTTCACTCAAAATTCAACAGATTAATGGTTTTCAGGATTTCATGGTTTGGGGGTTTGCAATGTTTCCATTTGATTTTGACATGCATGAGGGTATGAGATTGGCATTTGATCAAGAGCACGAAGCCCTTTAAGTACCTTTATGTTGGTGGTATTGATTGTCGAACTCCTCTACCATGACCTTAACAAAAATGTACCCTTCACTCAAAGGAAAATAATTGGTTAGGCATGCTAAGCTTTTTCTACCACATTATAGGGTTGAGGAGATGAATGCTCCACTCAAACCAAAATCATTGTTCAGGCATGTTAAAATTGTTCAATTTCTATCATATTATAAGGTTGGGCAATACACGTTTGAAGACTTTGAGCTAGATGTTGTTCATGTATCTCTTGTTGATTAGCGCATTTCTAGTAGTGTTGAATCAATGATGGGTTTCATGAGTGATCATGTTGATCAGTGATTTGTAGTTTTGATGTCTAGTTTTGTTGCTACAACTACCACTACTATTGAGGTTGTAGAAGAGTCTTAGGAGTCCTCATACTCTGAGCCAAATTATTTATGTAGTTAATGTTGATGATCCCATGTCTAGTATTGGTGATGAGTTCGATCACGACGAGTGATCATGTTGACCACTGATATGTAGACTTGTATTAGGCCAGTTGCCCCATAGCCTGTAGCATTGGTTTTGGATTCTAGAGGCCATTTAGAGCCTCATTGATTATGTATTTTGTTGCTGATATGTATTGCACTCGGTGCCATTTTGATATACTCACCTTTACATGATATTTAGAATCTATATGAACAAACTTTGCATATTTGTCTCTATTGCTTTGGAATCATGTTTTTTAATCTTAAAAATAGTTTTTTTTCATTAAAAACAATTATTTCATATATTTTTTTTAAAGACCGGTTCATATAGATCTGACCAGTCCCGGTTTGTCTGGTTCTAGTTTGAAACCCGGTTTGATAGGTGGACTGGTCTGGTCACTGGTTCTGGTTTTGAATTCTATGGTTAAAAGAACCCTATGTCACTTTCACCTGTATTTACCTTTTATACACTTTCACTCCTTTGATGCTCATTTTATTTTCATTGTTCATTGTCCATTGTAAATTTTCAGTTCTAACTTTTGAGTCTGACTCTAGATGGTGATGGCCTCAGATTGAATTGTGACTTGTTACTCTTTACTATTTTTGAGTTTGAGTAATTTCAATTTACTGTTTCAGACTTCAGTATCTATTATTTTTCTTAATACTAATTAGATTCTAGAATGATGAATTTAAATCAATGTAACAATATTTTACCATTTCTGTTTCATTTATGGTCTATGAATCAATGTTTTCCATTACTGAATATTAATCTTTAATCATGTTTATATCATTTACAAATTTGAATTTAGTACTATTTTACCAGTTACTATTTAGTATTTACATTGCACAATGATGAATTTGCATGGTATGAATTGTTATTGCTGTGACTTTATCATTATTATTTTTAAAGATGGGAAACCCTATGCTATGTACCCGACATACCCCCACGCCCCACAGAAATTCTCCAAAATTTGATGGTGCTTCCATGTGTCCCCCATGTAGGTCTCCCAGCTGCTGTGCTCCCCCGTCCCAGAAACCTGGTGGAACATTGGCTCTTTTATATGAGAAACTTTGCATATTTGTGTATGATGGTTTGGAATCTGGATATATATATATATATATATATATATATTTTTTTTTTTTTTCCCCAAAATTTGAATATTTCATATATTTTTTGGTAGATCGGTTCTTTTGGCCTGCATTTTTCCTGTTCTGGCCTGGTTCACTTTTTTAGGGTCCATTGGTTCAATGACTGGTCCTGTTCTGATAATATTGGTTCCAAATCTACCTGTTAGCCATGATAGGTGAAGTGATTAACTAAGTCAACTTTGAATGTTGTCTTCCATTGAAAACAAAGTATCTGGTAAGCTGTAATTTCACAAGATCATTTTGTTTAGTTCATGGAAATTTTAAGCAGATACTCTTTTAGGTTATTTAGTCCAAAATCAGGGTTAATGTAATTCTTAGCTGTAGTTCTTGTCACCTGACAGTAACTTATTTAAACTGCAGTGAATAAAAAATTCCATATAACAGCATAGCAGGCTGTTGAGTAATAGATGGATGTTTTGTTAACAGAAGCATTGGAGTCTTCATTGATATTGTATTCCCTTCTTTCCCTTGTAGTAAGTTAACCATCTGTTTACTATATATAGTTAGAACATGCTTTGTTATTGGGAATTGATGTTTTGCAGTTTCTTTTTGCATTTAGGTAATTGAAAGACTGTATCGATTAAGGTGGGGTTCTATGGATGGTGTTGGTGCTATTATTATCTCCCCAACAAGAGAGCTATCGGTACAAATTTTTGATGTGCTACGGAAATTGGGAAAACACCATTCTTTTAGTGGAGGCCTTCTAATAGGTGGGAGGAAAGATGTTGAGACAGAAAAAGATTGTGTGAATGCACTCAATATCTTGGTGTGCACACCAGGGCGATTACTTCAGCATATGGATGAGACTCCCCTCTTTGACTGCTCACAGCTTCAGGTCAATGTCATTTATTTTTATTTTTTAATCTTAACACATAATGCATACAGGATATAGGATCAAGACAACTTCCATTTCTCAGGCCTCACAAAATGTGGAATAGTTGGAGAACTTTGAAGTGTCAAAGTATGCTTATCTCTAGCTATGGATATAGCAATCTTAGGCAAAGCTACAAACCTTCAGAGAATAGATCAAGCTTCATTTTCATGTATTTGTTGTATGACATCCATATAGTTACAGTGGATTTGTTGAAAGTGTCCATGTGTTTGTCGCTCTGTGAATGTGGCAAAGTTCTTTTAATTTTTTAAACCACATTGATTTTGTACATATTTGATTGACTGTGGTTAATAGCAGGTTTTGGTACTTGATGAGGCAGATCGCATCCTGGATATGGGATTCTCAAAATCCTTAAATGCAATTGTATCGCAACTTCCCCGTAAACGTCAAACATTGCTTTTCTCTGCAACTCAAACACGATCGGTGCAGGACCTGGCAAGGCTTAGTTTAAAAGATCCTGAGTATCTAGCTGTGCATGCCGAGTCTGCTGTAGCAACTCCAGCACGCTTGCAACAAACTGCTATTATTGTCCCTCTTGAACAAAAGCTTGATATGCTATGGAGTTTTATAAAAACTCATCTCAATGCAAAGATACTTGTATTTCTTTCAAGTTGTAAGCAGGTTAGAGTGGGCAATTTCTTTTGTACACAACAGCAGTACCTTTTTGTCATTTTATTTCCTTTTGAATTGTCTTCATTAAAATAGTGTTTGAGGGTGTAATGTTACCATGTATAAATGTTACAATGACATGATTGCTTTAATATTGAAACTCATCCAAAAATCTAAGATATCTTGGCACTCCATGCAGGTCAAGTTTGTTCACGAATCATTTAAGAAATTACATCCTGGTATACCTGTTAGATGTCTTCATGGTCGCATGAAACAGACTCAAAGGATGTTGGTACTTTTCAAGTATACAGAGGAAAAACATTCCCTTCTCTTTGCAACTGATGTAGCTTCAAGGGGCTTGGATTTTCCATCTATTGATTGGGTGGTTCAGGTGAATTGAAATCGAAAGGCAATTACATTCAGAAATTGAACTATGCTGAAATGAAAGGATTGCTTGATAATTTAGTCCTATTTTTTGACAAAATCATTGTTCTTATGTGCTGTAACTGGTGGCACTAAAGTTATTATTTTATTTTGGAACTCAAGGTGGATTGCCCAGAAGATGTACCATCTTACATTCATCGTGTTGGTCGCACAGCCCGTTTTAATTCTGGAGGCCGTTCTGTTGCATTTTTTATGCCTTCAGAAATGAAAATGCTGATGCAGCTGCAGGAGGCTAAGATTCCAGTTAAAGTGATTAAGGTGTGCTGTTTATTGTAATAGTGGAAAACTCTCGTTCATAGCATTCATGGTCCTTTGTTATATTTTAGATTAATTTTTTTTTCAAGTTTGAATTATAATTCATGATATTGAAGAGAATGCTTTTTTCAATATATCTTGGGTGAGTGCATAGGCAAATGCAAGCAAGCTCCAGTCTGTCTCTGCTCCACTAGCAGCGCTTCTGTCAAAAGATCCAGATCTGAAATATATGGCACAACGGGCATTTGTGACGTATTTGAGGTCAATACATTTACGTCCAGATAAAGAGATATTTGACGTATCAAAGTTACCAATAGAAGAATTCTCCGTCTCTTTAGGTCTCCCTACAGCTCCCCGGATACGTTTCTTGAAAAAGAGTGGAAGCAAACTGAAAAATATGGACACTGTATGTGCTGAGCACAGACACAAGCCTGGAGACAGTGAAAGAAGTGAGAATGAAGATGGCAGTGCAGATGAGGACTTCTTACGAAATGTTACGAATGGAGAGTCAAAACAAGTAAAACAATGCTCCAAATTAGATCATCACTCAAGCAATAAGGATACCAGTGTTCTGTCTCGAGAATATAAGAAATTGAGATCCAGGAATGAGGATGAAGGGGATGATGCGTTTCTGACCAAAAAGAGGCCAATTGAAGATGAGGACACTGAAGCTACAAGGTATGTAAAATAGATATTTATGAAGGTTGAACTGTAAATTCTGTATATAGCTGATGCATATAACATTACTTACATGTGATACAGTTTGGCAACAAGAATTTTGAAAAAAAAGAAACTTAAGATCAATATCAATAGACCTGTTGGCCAGCGTTTTGTCTTTAATGAGGAAGGAAAGGCCTTGCCCCCATTGGCAGCATTTGCCAACAGACAGGATGGAGGTGATGAGGAAGATCAGACCACAGGTACTTGTTTATTTCGTTATTAGTTATAACAGAAACTGGAGAATTTATATTAAAAAGGGCTGCGCATAGTTGAACAGCGAAGAGTACATAGAGATAGCTTTTATGATTTTCCAAGAAAACTAAATAGACATATTATGCCAAAAACAGAGTTTTTAAGTACATTTGCAGTTGTAGCCTTCCAAATTTTTTGGCTGGTATATATCCTAAAAAGGACGTTTAATATTATTATTGAATGACAAACATAAACGACTATTGAAAAACATGTTTAATGATGGCTTCATCTTCTCAAATGTTGGAGAAATGAGAATCCTTGTTGCTCAGATACATATTTCCTATCATTTGATGAACATTGTCTACCTCCTTGAGCCCCTCGTGAACTGAATTCACCGACACCATGAGGTTAAAGGATGCTGAATGAGAACCTTTGCTTTGATTGCAGACCATATATCTCAGCATGGATCATTCTGCCTCCAATACAGCGTTTTTGTTGTTGTTGCGCTAGAGTGTTCCTGACTATTGCATTCCGAGAGATACACTGGTTGGTGCTCATTTTCATGGACTGTAGTGGTCAAAGAAAAGTTGATGTTTTGTTGCTACCAATGGATTTCTCATGCCTTCAGAGCACCCTATGGAATCACTGTGTGTCTTTGTAAATTGATAAATGGGGATTGATGTCCACACAAAGAAAAACTGCGTTGCAAGTTACAATATACAGTTTGAGATTGCCTATTATACAGACTCTACCACCAAAAGTTGAACCTAGAGGGGCAGAGCTGGGAAAATAGGAGGCAGAAATTTTAACTTCCAGAACACAATTAAGGCCACCAGCCCAAAGCGCTAACCATCGGAAAGCCAGAAACCACCAATCACCAGCAGCAGGAAGGCCAGAACGCTGAACACCAACAACAGAATGTCACCGGAACCCAGAGTTCCAAAACAGCAAACGCCATGAAGCAACCAAATTTTTAAAAAGACTAGGACACCAAACACCATATAGGCCTCAAATTCTAGAACAAAGGAGAGACAGAGCATCAGAGATTCGCCAAGATCTTTTTCACCATATACAAGTCTCATTAGACAGACGAGAAACAGTGAGAAGACTTTACAAGGAAGAAAAACAATCCCAGAGCAGTCCACCACCAAACAGTGTTGCTTAAACCAACCATGCAATGTGCCCTTATCCTATTTAAGCCTTGATAAGATACGCGATATGGTTCAAAGCGCTGGCCAAGATTTCAGGTTTGCATGTGCAGGGGGAAGGGGTGTTGATTTTGTAGCCTTGGAAGGTCTTCTACATTGGCCTGGTGTCTTAGCATGTAGAAGATGTTTGATTGCCTCTTTAGGGGCTTGGTCCTTGCTTGGTGGAGTAAGTGATTTTATGATTTATTTCCTAAGGTTAACTTAGGAAAAGTACAATAATTAATTTAATTAATTATTGTGAGCCATTAGACCTATGTTTTAAGGATAAATAATAAAATTATTTAAGTGACTTGGATATAATCTCAGCTGTTGATCTCAAGTGAGGTTTATGATATAATCCTAGCCATTGATCAATTATGAGATTAAGGTTAGGTATTTTGGCTTAATGAAATTATAAATTAAGCCTAAAGTAGAGGTGAAGACACAATTGTTGAGGAAGTGATGTTCTCAAGAGTAAGAGGCTCGATTAGACTGAAGAGAACTGAGGAGATTGTAGCAGGGAATTTTGGGAGAAATTTTAGGGAAGCCAAAGCCAGGAAAGAAAGATAGAGGCCAAGTCAGCTGAAGAGGAGGGCTGAAATTTCTAGACGCTGAATTTCTCAAGTGCACAAGGACCATATAAGAGAAAAGGGAGGGGCCGAATTGCTGTTAAGGGAAGCTAAATTTTACGGAGGTCGGGTTTCTTAAGTAGTGCTGATATCCAGGGGCCGATTTCTTTGAGGCTGATTTTTCCTAGTGGGATCAAGTTCTAGGTTCCCAACAGTTGTTTTTTTCTATGTATTTTCTGTGGGTCTAGGCCCAAATTTTCCTGAAATATTTAATATGAAGGAAGATTGTGTTTGGTACAAATTTGCTGTTGTAGTGTGATTGATTTCTCCATTTCTTTTCTGTAGTATTTTATTTTTTGAGTTAATATAACAATGTGGTTATTTTATCAGCAATTTTAGAAAAATATTTTCTGGGCTTTTAATAAATTGTTGAAATAAATCAGATCTGGTATAAAAAAATTAAGAGTGGGGTGGGGTGACTCTTTTCATGTCTTGTTCCCTTGGGAAATATCATATGTGGTGAAGCTGTTGTGACATTTGTTGATTGATAGAGTTAAAACATATCTCTATGACCTATTATTACATACAAAGGATTAAGGTATGGCTTGATATAACATGGCCCCATTTTTTTCAAGGACCCCAATATTGAGCCTGGTTGCTTCTTTAGCTAATGTGTTGGCTTGTTGACTGTATTATCTGAAAACTTGGAAGAAAGAGACCTTTTGAAAATCGCAAACTTTTAGGTCCCTATATTACTAGTGTTGTCCCTTAATGTTGTTAGTGTAACCCCCTTATTGTTATTGTTGTATCCCTGTAACCCCAATATATTGTGCCCTTACATTATTGTTGTTAGGTCGACTAGGATTATATTGTGACCCCATGGGGTCCTATATATAGAAGTAGGTTTTGTTATTTGTATCATCCAAGAATTGTTCATTTATGTAATGTATTGGAGGTTGCCCCCTTGAAGTGGCTGATTTCTAAGTCGTTGATCTCTCTTTTCTTCCATTTTTGGAGTTGGTTTCATAACATTTGGTATCAGAGCTTTGGATTCTAGGGTTTCGCTGCTCCAAACAGATCATCGTGGCATTTTCGCTATAATTTTTTTTCTACAAAGGTTCAAAAGCTGAAATTTTTAAATAGCGAAGCCGACATCCTAAGGATCGTCGTGTAGAAATTTCAGATCTTGGTTCGCAATATTTTCGAAGATATGATCTGTGCAAGTTAGGGTTTTTTTCAGGCTCGCGAATTTCACCTAAAACAGGTCATTGTGGCATTTGCGCCATAACTTTCTTTCTACGAAGGTTCAAAAGTTGAAATTTTTACAGAGCGAAGCCGCAATCCTGAGAAACCTCCTGTAAAAATTTCAGAGATTGGTTCGCAATATTTTCGGAGATATGATCTGTGGAAGTTAGGCATTATTCAGGCTCCTGAATTTCATCTCAAAGAGGTGACCATGGGAAAATCGTCACAACTCTCTCTTTAAGCGTCGGATTGGAATTCTGTAAAAAGTAGCCGCAAGTACATGGACTATAGTTTCTTGTGTATCAATCTCAGAGCTAAAGGAGGAAACCGTGACACGTGGCACGTCGTACAAGTTCGCTCTACTGAACAAGTCCATAATTAAGTCATTGTGGGAGATTGGACATAACTTTGTCTTGAAGAATCCAAATCAGGTCAGACCTGTGGCATTAAAAAGAAGATTCATAGGGCTACTACAGGACCAAATTTCAGATATTGAATATCTGAAATCACAGAGATAATTCAGTTTCAATATCGAGCTCCTCAAAAGCAAGAAATAGGTGTGTATTTTTTTTCCAAATTGCGTAAGTCTTGTTTGAAAAATCAGTTTGAACTGATTCCAAGGGCATATTGTAGAATAGATATCAGTATTGGGTTCTAAAATGCCCCCTAAAAATAATTCAACAACAATTAAGCCTTCAGAAGGCTCTAATACGAGTCATGAAGATGAAGAATTGCAACATGACATGTCAAAATTACAAGAGCAAGTGCACCAAATTTCGCTCTCGCAAAGATCAACAAAAAATGAAATGGAAGTTTTGAAGAAAAGCGTGGAAGCTAAGATGGATGGTTTGAAGAAAGGCATGGAAGCTAAGATGGATGGCATGGAAGCTGACATGGAAGCTAAGATCGATGAAAAAATGAAAGACAACATGGAAAACATGAAGAATGATCTAAAAGCGGACATGAAAGGTTTGACAAAGTTGATACAAGAAATGTTTCCTAATGGCGAAAAGATAGTAGAGGAAACTCATGATGAGAACAAAATAAATGTTAATCGTGATTTCAGAAACTCTAATGTTGGATGGAAGAACCACCATATTCCAAAGATG
Source organism: Pinus albicaulis (assembly GCA_034641835.2). NCBI lineage: Eukaryota > Viridiplantae > Streptophyta > Pinopsida > Pinales > Pinaceae > Pinus > Pinus albicaulis. The sequence continues at coordinate 16,040,213 of CM076582.1, read as the reverse complement.
GATATGAGAAAGTTTGATGGCAAGGATCCCATAACTTGGATACTACAAATGGAGCAATATTTTGATCTCAATAATGTGCAAAACACACAAAAGGTACGCATTGCAACTTTACATTTAGAACAAAATACATTTGTATGGTATCGATGGCTTTGCTCCCGTAAAAAAATCGTCACTTGGTCAATTTTTATGGAGGAAATGATAGCACATTATGAGGATACAAAGAGCAACACCTTCTTTAGCCAATTGATAAATCTCAAACAAAAGGGTTTAATGGGGGAGCACATTGAGGACTTCCAAAATTGAATATAAGGGTAACTGATATTCCAGAGGAACACAAGATTGATCTCTTCATAGGTACTTTAAAGGATAAAATCCAACATGAAGTTTTCATTTTGGAACTTGATTCATTGGAGAAGGCATTCAGGTTGGCAAGAAAAATTGAATGTAAAATTATGGCGACAAGGAAGCCTACCACTCACTTCTATAAGGATGGAAGTGTTGCTACTCCTAGATTTCCACAACCTACAAGGTTGACACCACAACAATTGGAAGAAAAAAGAGCAAAAGGGCTTTGCTATAGTTGTGATAGAAAATACACTAAAGGTCATAAGTGTGTTGAGAAGAAATTATTTTACATAGATTGTGAAGAGGAGGAAGAAAATGAACAAGAAGCTTCAAAAGAAGAGGATACACACCAAGAACCAACCCTAGAAGAAGAAGAAATGAGTCCGACCATATCGTGTAATGCATTGGCAGGAATTACCACTCCTCAAACTCTCAAGATAGAAGGACATATCAAGAAGAAAAAGGTAATAGTGTTGATTGATTCGGGTAGTACCCATAATTTTATTCATTGTAAGGTAGCCAAGGAATTGAATTGTTTTCTATACCTAGCACCAGAATGTCAAGTGATGGTTGCAAATGGAGGAACTATAAATTGCTCTGGAAAATGCCATAATATCAAGCTAACCATGGGGGAATATGTATTGACTAGTCCAATGCTTTCCATTCCTATGGGAGGTGCTGATGTTGTACTAGGGGTACAATGGTTACAATCTTTGGGGACGGTAGCTTTTAATTTTCAAGAACTTTTCTTGAAATTCTTTTCAGAAGGAAAGGAAGTCGAACTACGGGGTATTGAAGGGAAGCCAGGAAGGATAATAAGCTCTAATGGCATGACAAAGCTTCTAAAGAAAGAACAACGATGCGTAATTGCACAATTATGCTCACTAGAAGTTCCAACATCAAAATCATCTATTTCTGCAGATCTCCAACAAGTCTTGGACAATCATTCCAAGGTGTTTGAAACTCCCAAAGGACTCCCACCTATTCGTGATCATGATCATGCTATTCATTTGATTCAGGAAGTGTTCCTCCAAACATCAGGCCTTATAGATATCCTTACTTCCAAAAGAGCGAAATTGAACGTATGATTGCAGAAATGTTAGAGGCGGGTGTAATTCAACCTAGTCAAAGTTCTTTCTCTGCTCCTGTAGTATTGGTACACAAGAAGGATGGATCATGGCGAATGTGTCCGGATTATAGGGAGCTCAATAAGCTCACCATTAAAGATAAATTTCCCATTTCTGTGATTGATGAATTATTGGATGAATTACATGGAGCAATTTATTTTACCAAGTTGGATCTTCGTTCGGGATATCATCAAATTAGAATGAAGACTGAAGATATTCCAAAAACAACATTTCAAACTCATGAGGGTCATTATGAATTTTTGGTCATGCTTTTTGGCCTTACCAATGCACCTTCTACATTTCAAGGGTTGATGAATTCCATTTTCAAACCCTTCCTTAGAAAATTTGTGCTAGTAATTTTTGATGATATACTAATCTACAGCAGGTCTTGGAAGGATCATGTTGAACATGTTGACAGGGTGCTCAAACTATTGCAGGAGAAACAATTATATGCAAAAACATCCAAATGTTTCTTTGGAGTACAAGAGGTGGAATATCTTGGTCATATTGTATCTCACGAGGGTGTTAAGGTAGACCCTAACAAAATTAAAGCCATTAAGGAATGGAAAGTCCCCACAACCATAAAGCAGTTGCGAGGATTTCTGGGGTTAACATGGTATTATCGCAAGATTGTTAAGAATTATGGGAGAATAACAGCATCTCTAACAACATTATTGAAGAAAGATGCATTTTCATGGACTCCTGAAGCAACTACGGCTTTTGAACATCTTAAAGAGGCAATGTGCCTAGCACCGGTCTTAGCTAAGTCAGACTTCACAAAAAACTTTATTGTGGAATGTGATGCCTTAGGAAATGGAATTGGTGTTGTTTCAATGCAAGAAGGAATACCCATTGCTTTTGAAAGTTGTCATATCAAAGGAAAGTATTTACAGAAAGCTATTTATGAGAAGGAAATGTTGGCAATACTACATGCACTAAAGAAATGGCGACTATTACCTAACGGGAAGACACTTAAAGGTAAAAATTGATCATGATAGTCTTAAACACTTTTTGGAACAAAGACTATCTTTAGAAGAGCAGCAAAAATGAGTCACAAAGATGTTGGGTTATGACTTTGAAATCATCTACAAAAAAAGAAAGTTAAATGTTGTTGCAGATGCACTCTCAAGAAAGGATGAGGAGGTGGAAGCATTGCTTTGTGCCATTTCTATTATCCGACTAGATTGGATAACCGAAACAAGGGATGAATGGAAGAAGGACGAAGGAGTGTGGACACTCATTCAAAATTTGCAGCAAGATCTTAGTACATCTGATACATTTAGTTGGAAAAATGATTCCTTATGGTACAAAGATCGCTTATATATTTGTAAGAATTCCCAACTAAAACCAAAGATTCTTTTGGAATTGCACACTTCTCCTTTAGGAGGACACTCAGGATTTTTAAAAACTTACCACAGGGTGAAGAAAGAATTTTTTTGGGATGGCCTTAAATCTGATATTCAAAAGTTTGTGGTGGAATGTTTGGTTTGCCAGCAAAATAAAGTTGAGAAAATTAAGACCCCTGGTCTTCTATAACCTTTATCCATTCCAAGTCAATGTTGGGAGGAGATTTCAATGGATTTTATCACAGATTTACCGAAGTTCGAAGGAAAGGGTGTCATCATGGTGGTAGTTGATAGACTTACCATGTATGCACACTTTTGTGCATTATCTTATCTATTTAAAGCAAATACAATTGCTACTGCATTTATGGAAACAATTCAAAAACTACATGGAAACCCAAAGATTATTGTAAGTGACAGGGATCACATTTTTACTGGAAATTTTTGGATGGAATTATTTTCTTGTTTGGGTACTCAACTAGCTCATAACTCATCTTATCATCCTCAATCCGATGGTCAAACTGAGATAGTGAATAAATGTTTGGAAGGATATCTTTGTTGTTTTGTATCTTATAAGCAAACACAATGGGTCAAGGGGTTACCTCTCGCTGAATGGTGGTATAACACTTCCATCTATTCTGCAGCAAAAATGACCCCATTTATGGCACTTTATGGACATCATCCACCGTCCATCACATCATCTTTAAGAGAAAATTCTAAGGTTCAAGCAGTGGAAGATCACATCGAGCATTAACAAGAAGTTCTCCAACTCTTAAAGGATAACCTAAATTTGGCACAAAATAGAGTGAAACAATAGGATAACCTAAATTTGGCATAAAATCGAATGAAACAATAGGCAGATCAACATCACAGTGAGAGAAGTTTTGATGTAGGAGACTGGGTATTTTTAAGGCTACAACCATACAAACAAATGTCCCTCAATCAAGCTTAAGAAGGATAATAAATTATCGCCAAATTACTATGGTCCTTACAAGGTGTCGCAAAAGATTGGTACTATAGCATACAAATTGGAGCTTCCTGCTTCTTCGCGAGTGCATCTAGTTTTCCATGTTTCATGCTTAAAGAAGGTTATAGGTGACAAAATTCCAGTCCAAACAATATTGCCAGAACTTGATGAGGAAGGAAAAATCATATTGGAACTTGAAGCAGTCACGGAAACAAGAACTTGACAGCTACGAAATTGATCAATTTCAGAGTATCTCATCAAGTGGAAGAACTTATCCGGTGACAATTCTACATGGGAGTATGATAATTTTATACAGAAGCATCCAGAGCTATTCAAGCGTTGAGGACGACACTTTTTTGAAGGAGAGGGGCATTTTAGGTCCCTATATTACTAGTGTAGTCCCTTAATGTTGTTAGTGTAACCCCCTTATTGTTATTGTTGCACCCCTGTAACCCCAATATTGTAATTATTGTGCCCTTACATTATTGTTGTTAGGTCAGCTAGGATTATATTGTGACCCCATGGACTCCTATATATAGAAGTAGGTTTTGTCATTTGTATCATCCAAGAATTGTTCATTTATGTAATGTGTTAGAGGTTGCCCCGTCGAAGTAGCTGATTTCTAAGGCGTTGATCTCTCTTTTCTTCCATTTTTGGAGTTGGTTACATAACACAAACCTACTTTTGGATCCGAGCAATTAGGGATGGGAGCTTGCTATCAACAAGAACTTGATATCAAAAATGGTTAAATGATCTAGTTTATGTCCAATACAACCCCCAGATAAGACGCAACCAATTGTTGAACAAAAGACGTGATGGTATGATACAAATCCCATTGTGTTGGAAGATATTGATCCAACCTCAGATTGGGTAGTGGAGACTCAATTGGCAAAGTTTGACCCTGACAAGGATATTGATGTTGATGATGATTTGGAGTTGGATGCATGAGAGACTGTTTAGTTAGATGTAGATCCACTAGTACCAACCCCAAGTCCTCCAGCGGCAAGCACTTCCTCTACTCAGCCATGAGTACAACGTAGGCGCATAGCTCGTCTAGATCAACGTGTAGCTAGTGCTAGAGCTACTACTTCTACGATAGCAGTTGGAGATCTTGATGAAGAGGAGGAGGAGCCATTGGTTTCCTCGTCTAACTCCGATTTAGAGTTTGTGCCAGATGATGTTGCCTAGTCTAGCAGTAGTGACTAGTGATCACTAGATTGTATTCTTTATTAGTGACTTGTAGTCCTGTAGTTATATTGTTTTGTTGTAGAGGCCATTTAGAGCCTCCTTGGTTATGTGTTTTTGTTCTGATCTCTATATATTACATGTATTGGACAGTGCATTGAGTGCCATTTTGATATGGTAGATATATTCAGGAGCTCACTTTGATCATTGTTTGTCTTCTCTCTATTATTCTAATGCTTTGAGTTTGGAAACATGAATGAAAATCTTTAAAAGTATGTTTTTTCATTAAAAATTAAATATTTAATGTACTTTTTATGAATACCAAGTCATTGGAATGAACTAGTCTGTGTTGGAGTTGACCCTTGGCCGGTTCCGAGTCCGAGTCTGTGTTTTAAAACATTGAAGTCAAATAATGAAAAATTGCACCAAGACTCCGAGGGATCTCATCATCCTGGAGGGCACACACGAATGAATAGAAGGCATCTAAAGTCAGGGACAGAAGATTCTGAAATGATAAAACCTACACATCACATACACAGATAGCAAGGTCTATTTTGTAGGAATTGAGGCTCTAATCCTTATCCTTGCAAATGCATTCTTATTATTGCTTTTAACTTTTTGACAGCAGCAGCTTAGGCTCTCTTAATATTCTTTTTCTGTAGGATGTTGGCTGTGAGAATAATTTTTTAAGTTAAATGGGTGTGATAGAAATTCTGTTGGTAGTGGGCACATATTATGTAAACTTCAAACACTAAACAGAAAAGGGTTTCAGCCTTAAGAAATTCTAGCAGCCTAGGAATAACATTCTATCACTAACAGGTTGATGGTGTACAATTCATGCATGCAGGAGAGTATCAATGGAACTGGAACCCATAGTTGGAAATGAGGACTCAAGCAGTGAACTACCCACCAAATTCAGAATTTACTAACGAGGACTCAAGCAGTGAACTACCCACCAATTTCCGAATTTACTAACTCCCAAACATTGAGCTTTTTAGCCGTCAAGCAAACATCCAAGCTTCAAACTTCAAACTGACAAGCCCTCAAGCAAAGAACCGGTGTCAACTTCTCTCTCCAATAAGAAAAACACTTAAAAAATATTGATTATTGGTGTCCATAAGGGAGGCACAAGGTTCTTTATTTATCAGTTTGGGGCGACACTTTTAGGTTTAGGTTTTCTGTAGAGGCTTTTAGTGGTTATGGTTCCACTTTTATTCTCTTAAAAAGCTGGTTGTGTGACTGGAAACGTAGGCTGTGCGTGTGAATGGTATCATGAGTTAACTGAAATGTATCATGATTACCCTGAAACATTTCACGATTTTCCTGAAACATATCATCTGTAGTTTGAAACACCCATATCCACACTGCAAAATGCAGTTTCGAAATACTGAGATGGCCCTGAAATGTTTAATGATCTTCTAGAAACACATAATGTGTAGGTTGAACTTTGAAAGCCCATATCCAGATTGCAAAACACTATTTCGTGGATTTGAAATGCAGCCCTGAAATGCTGTTTCGGAAATTCTCAAATGGCCCTGAAACATTTCAGGGCCTTTTCAGTGACATATTTTCTCTGTTTGGGATCAAAACAGGGAATGTTGTTTCTGAAAGAGGGAAGAACGCTTATGGTAGTCTTAGCCCACAAAAGAGCTCATTTGTTCATTATAACATTCACTCAATATTGGTTGGCATTAACAATATGCATATGATTTTTATGAGGACCTGCTACACTGTTTACTTCTAAAGTAGATAACTAGAGGCAATGGTAATCTATATGCAGTTGACTCACCTTCCAAGATTCTGGAATGGGAATGATTAGGCTCCCTTCACATCCATTGACTGTTGAGATTATGTGTAGTTCGGGTAGCATCGGGTGTGCTCTAGCCCTTAAATTTTGTGGATGGGCTAAGACACACTTGAACTCCAAAACCCATGAAGCGTTTGGAGAAATTTCAGCTGGTGTTCAAGCTATACAAATAATTAATTATTTTAATGCATTTCCTAAGTCTAAACTTAGGAAAATTAAATAATTAAAGTGAATTAATTAACACATGTGTTGAAATGTTCTAAATGACGTGGATCAAGCTGAGTTTTAATCTTAGTCGTTGATGAGTGTTTTAATCTCGGCCGTTGATGAGATCAATGAAAAAATATAAGAGAAAGGCTTGAGGGTCAGTGGGAGACACACACAGATGCAAAGCTGAGAGACTGATCTGGAATTCTATGGCAAGGTTTGCTAAGAATTTCCGAAGGAGTTTTTTGCAGCGAGGGGTAGTATTGGATGAGGGGATGATCTGATCCCAGAGCCAAGAGTCAGCGATAGGCAGAGGAACAGCTTTCAAGGACAACGTAGAGGTGCAAGGGCAGCAATAGTAGCTGCGCAGCGCAAAGGCTTCAACCGCTATGCAGGCACAGGAAGGGGCAGTGCTGCAGCTTCAGAGGGCTTCAGAGTTACGCAGAGGCCTCCAGATGCAGCGTAAGGACTGCGTCACTCACTCTAGGGTTACGCAGTCCCTCTCTGAACAGCGCAGAGGCATGCAGAGCCTAGCAGGGTTGACGCTGGGGCTTCAGGGGCAGTGCTGGGGTTTCTAGGGCCAGATCTAGGCTGAGTCTTGTAAATCCCGTTTGAAGGTGTGGATCAGTTAGAATTTTCGTTTCAAAACAAGAAGTTAGCTGTAGATTTATGTTTTTCTCTATCGGGGGAACTAGATTTGGTGCCCAAATTTGTTGTACTCAAAATCTACTTAATAATAATAAACCCTCAAATCTGTTACACCGGTTTTCCCGCTTTGGGTTTTTCCGAGGATTTATGTCCAAAAAACAGTGTGTCACTTTGTTTGAATGTGCGTAATATTCAGTAAATGATCTGCATCTGTAGGTTGTTAGTTGTGTTTACTTCTACATTTTCTGAATATTATTTCTGAAGATAACTTGTATAATTTAATCAAGTAGGAGAAGTAAACCATGATACTACAGTTGATTTTTCACATGGTATCAGAGCGATAGCAGATCAAGCTGAATCTCCAGCAAATCAGCTGAAGAATATTTTTTTTCTGCAGGACAACATCAGGAGGACGCAGACCCAGGAAGGGTCAGCTTGGCAGTAGGAGGACGCAGACCTAGGAAGGGGCAGCGTTGTAGCTACAAAAGGCCATCAAGCTTACACAGTGCCTTCCCAGGCCAGCGTAAGGATTGCGTCACCTAGTCGGGGGTTATGCAATCCACTTCTGAGCAACACTGAGGTTACGTTGGTCCAGTCAGTGAGATGCAGTCCAATCATTCTTCTTATTGCAGAGAAGCCTTGCCAAGATCCAAAAGCAGTGCTTTAGATCTTCACCAGTGTTGGTGTGGTGGAGATTCTGCCGGTGCAAAATTGTGCCTAGCTAAGTCAATAAAGAGCGGGAGGAAGACGACCACTTAGTAGATCTGAGCCAAACAGATCTAAGATTCGATCAGGAGGGTGATCGGAGAGTACTGTCCGATTGTGTTTGGGTGAATATTTCCAGGAGGAAAATCAATTGTCAGAGGGAGCAACTACTATAGAGGGTTTCTAATCACCAAGAAACTTAGATCCAACATTTTCTGTTTAGTATTGCAACAGAAAGAGGGAGAGGAGTATATGTTTTGACAGATTTGAGCAGATAGCGTGATGTGGACTGAGAGATCAGGATAAGTTGGACGGCATGTCCAACTTTGTTATCTGGAGGGCCAGAATCCTATCAGTTCTGGATGAGTATGGTCTCAAAGATCATGCAGAGAAAGTTCTAGCTGTGCCAACCGACGCAGATCCTCTAAAGAAGTACGAAGAAAATCAAGCGCGGACTAAGCTTTTGATCATAGACGAAGTCAAAGACCACGTCATGCCTCATAATTCCGGAAAGAATACGGAAAATGAGATGTGGGTAGCATTGGACACGATGTATCAGGGAGGCTCGGTCCAAAGAAGGGTGCTCTGGAGAATCAAATACGGTTGTTCCAGATGATGAAGGGTGAGGAGATAGATCCATTCCTCTTCAGACTTCTGACTCTCTGGGATCAACTGATTGCCATGGATGCAAATCCGGATGAGGGGCTTCTAGTGAGGACTGCCCTAAATGCAGTCTCGGAAGAATGGGAAATGTTTTTCCAAAGAATTTTGGGCAAGGCAGCATTACCATCCTGGGCAGACATGTGGGCAATCCTTCGTCAGGAGGAAATCAGGAGAATCACAAAGAGGCAAAGCAATGGAAGCGGATCAACTAGAGTGAAGAAAGAAGAGGAGGATGATGCAACCCTTGCATCAAAGGAAAGGAAGCACCAAGGGAAGAAGAAGAGGGACCTTTCCAAGTTCCGATGCTTTAACTGTGGCGAACTTGACACTTCGCTAGCACTTGTCCTAAGAAGAATGACAAAGGATCTTCTGAATCCAAGGTTGCAGCAAGAAAGGATGATGGTTCTGACGATGATGCAACCACGGGTGCTCATGTGCCTTGAGAGAAGAGGTGGGGTGACATGGATCTGTAGAGCAACTACAAATCAGAATGGCGTGATCCTTGAGTCAACCTTACTCTTGGATCACATACGAGCTACGGGAGCCTTAAGATGGTAGCGGGATGAGTCGGGAAATGGTTGCAGAAGGTCACAAAGAAGCAGAGGGGAGAGCTGAAGAGATGAAGAGGGAGCAACGTAATGCAAAGGCAATGACAACGTAGAGACAAAAGCGCAGAGGCTGATGGGACTTCAACAGCGCAAAGAGGCTATGCTCAAGCAGTGCATAGTTGCAGCATTGCAGTGGCTGCAGGAGGACAGCGTAAATCAGCAGCCAAGGAGCTTCAGTGATGGAATGCAGCCTGACTTGTCTGTCAAAGATTGGGTAGGAGTCCTTTAGTTGCTTACTTCTTGGCAACTGAGTTGCAGTGCAACAATTAGCAGTGGCAGTGCTATGGGCAACATGATGTAGCAAGTTGAGAGGGAGCTGCAGTACAGATGTGGCAGTGTTAGTGGCTGTGACATGGGCAACAATATAAAAAGCAGCCATGCAGTGGATGGAGGGCAGCAGGCCAAGCATCAACAACACAGAAACCAACATCAAGATCTTGCAGTACATGGTGTGGATGTATTGCTAGAGCATACTCCGTGCTAAGAGGGAGTGTTGAGATTTTGTGTAGTTGGGGTAGCATCGGGTGTGCTCTAGCCCTAATTTTGTGGAGGGGCTAAGACACACTTGAACTCCAAAACCCAAAAAGCATTTGGAGAAATTTCGGCAGGTGTTCAAGTTATTCAAATAATTAATTATTTAATGCATTTCCAAAGTCTAAACTTAGGAAAATTAAATAATTAAAGTGAATTAATTAACACGCACTGAAATGTTCTAAATGAAGCAGATCAAGCAGTCTTTTAATCTCATCCGTTGATGAGTCTTTTAATCTTGGCCATTAATGAGATCAATGAATAAGTATAAGAGTAAGGCTTGAGGGTCAGTTGGAGATACACACACAGATGCAAAGCTGAGAGACTGATTTGGAATTCTAGGGCAGGGTTTGCTAAGAATTTCCAGAGGAGTTTTCTATAGCGAGGGGTAGTATTGGCTGAGGGGATGATCTGATCTCGGATCCAAGAGTCAATAAGAGGCAGAGGAGCAGCTCTCAAGGACAACGTAGAGGAGCAAGGGCAGTAGCAGCTACGCAACGTAGAGGCTTTAGCCGCTATGCAGGCCCAGGAAGGGACAGCGCTGCAGCTTCAGAGGGCTTCAAAGTTATGCAGAGGCCTCCAGAGGTAGCATAGGGACTGCGTCACCCAGTTTGGGGTTAGGCAGTCCCTCTCTGAGCAACGCAGAGGCACGCAGAGCCTAGCAGGGTTGACGCTGGGGCTTCAAGGGCAACGATGGGGTTTCTAGGGCCAGATCCGGGCTAAGTCTTGTAAATCCCGTTTGAGGGTGTGGATCAGTGAGAATTTTGGTCTCAGAACAACAGGTTAGCTTCAAATCTATGTTTTTCTCTGTCGGGTGAACCAGATTTGGTGCCCAGATTTCCTGTACTCAGAATTTACTTAATAATAATAAACCCTCATATCTGTTGCGTCGGTTTTCCCGCTTTGGGTTTTTCCAGGGACTAATGTCCAAAAATCAGTGTGTCACTTTGTTTGAATGAGCGTAATATTCAGTAAATGATCTGCATGTGTAGGCTGTTAGTTGTGTTTACTTCAGTATTTTCTGAATATTATTTCTGAAGATAACTTATATAATTTAATCAAGTAGGAGAAGTAAACCATGATACTATAGTAGAATTTTCACTTTGACAACTCCAATTATAATATAACTTTGTCTTTGCAGTAGCTGAAAGATTTGACCTTTTCCCACTGCAAATGATAATCTAGACTTTCTCACCATTAGTAAATTATTCAACAACCTTTCTTTTGAATTTCTTGCTTGATATGATTGCTTTAAACACATGTACGCTTTATTAAAGGTTCCATGAGAAATATTTTTATATTCCATATGAGGAATATACATGTTTCAATCTTCGAGGGACTTCTCAGTCAACAAGGCTGGAAGCCATTATGATAAATATTCATTATGAGCCCAACATGTCACTTGCTGGAATTGAACCCAGGTGGAGAAGATAACAACATTTCTCCCAACCACCCGAGCTAAATGTAATTGACACATGCAGACACTCACAAGTACACTATTTGATGCACTGATTCCAATATGTTTCTCCATTTTCTGCATTGATTACAATATGTCTCTCCATTTTCTGCTATATTCAAAACTTAATGCAATGGATGATTGAGGTGATTATTATAAGTCATGACAACTTTCTAATGCCCTCTAAATATATTATATATGCCTAAAACATTTGTTTTCATAACTGTCGTGATTTTACAAGGGAAACAATCTTTTTCATTTGATTGGCCAAAATCATATGTCCATTGCGATTTCGTTGTTGTACATTGTGCCATATGATTGCGTCCCTTCTATGATTGAGGCTTGGGCAACTTCGAGGTACTGTTTTCAATCCATTTCACCTTCCTAGCATTGACATCTCTTACATAAAGTGCAATACTTGATTGACTGTCGCTGCTACCAATTTGACAGAGAAGTCCACCTTGGCTTTTTCAGTTGTTGCTACATTGATGATGAAATATACTATTGGCCATAAGAAATTTGTTGAAATTTGGTTATCGGAGGACAAGTGGTTCCCTAAGACTTTGATCTTTGGCCTAGGGAAAAGTGTCCAAATGTATTTCACTTTTTCTCCTAATGTGACTTTATAAGTTATAAAGTCGAATCTAATTTAAGAGTGACTTTAAGTGATAAAGTTACTAAGTCTAATTTTAAAGTGACTTTAATAAAGTCAATGTGAAATTAGAAAGTGAAAAGTGACTTTGGAAATAAATGACTAAGAGGGTCTATTAAAGTGAGGTGGTGGAAGAGATTTAAATGCACATTTAATCTCAGCCCTAGATCTAAAGATATCTCAACCATTGGATTTAGGGATTCCCCAAAAGTCACTTAGGGTTAGGTTAAAGGAGGAAAAGAGGGAAAAGGTCATTCAGTCTTTCATGAGCAGATTGAGAGAGGAGATGAGAAAGCGAAGGAGACATTTCTGAGCAGTGAGAAGGAAGAGTATTGCAGCAAGGAGGCACTGTTTTCGAGGTCAATATAGCAGAAGCAGGCACAGAAACTGAGGCAGCCGTACAACATGGAAATCGAGGCAGCCGTACATAAGTTTTGAGGCAGCCATACAACATAGTTTTCGAGGAGGCCTTACAGTGATTCTGGCACAATTTTCTATGCTGTCAGTACAACATTTAATGTTGTACATTTCTTTGTAAATTTCTGTTTTGCATTTGCACGAAAATCGAGGCAGAGTTTGTGCACAATTTTCGAGATAAGTACCTTTGTGAAGTTGTTGTAATTTTTACTGTGTTTTTCTGTTCACTGTAAAATCCTATTTATAAATAAAGAGAAGCTTTCGAACTAGTTTTCTCCAAGAGTTGTAGGGGTTTTTCCAGGGTCATATTGACCAAAACTCAGCGTGTCAATTTTCTCTGTGTGGCTGAAAATATTTCTGTGTTTTTATTTCTACAATTTCCAACACTTCGAGATTTTCAGAATTTGTGTTTTTAGAAAATAATTATTTTTCCAGCTTGTTGAATGTATGGTTATGGGAATGGGCATTTAACTATATGGGAGAAATACAGAGAAACTTAAAACCGGAGTGGGTCATCAAATTTCTACATGGTATTAGAGCTAGTTTGCTGAAAAGTGCAGTTTGGGACAACAAAGGGAAAAATTACAGCAAGATAATTTTACACACAGAAAACTGAATCTTTACCACAACAGTGTCATTTTCAGTTTATTAGGATAGCAAGCATCCCTTTAGACTTGAGGGTGGAAGATAGGTTGGATGGGCATAGCAACTACAGTATATGGAAAGAAAGAATGCAGAGCATGGGGGTATAATGGTGAATACCCAATAGCACCCTGTTAATGTGCCTATTGATGTTGCTCAGTTGGCAGAGTTTAACAAAAATAATAACAAGGGTAAGAGACTGATTTTGGATGGTATTAAAGACCATTGCATTCCTCATGTGAGAGGAAAGAGACTTGCTCATGAGATGTGGACAGCCTTGACCAATCTCTACCAGAGTACCAATGAGAACAGGAAAATGGTCCTAAGGGAGAAGTTAAAGGCCATTAAGACGGCAAAGACTGATAGTGTTATTGCATACCTCACAAAGATCACTAATATGAGAGATGAGTTGGTAGCAGTTGGAGTGGTCATTCCACCCATTGGGTTGGGGCGGATTGCAGTGAATGGCCTTCCCAGTTCATGGCTAAGCTTTGCTGATGGGATTGTTGCACGTGAGACCCTTCCTTCTTGGGAGAGATTGTGGGATGATTGCATACATAATGAAATCAGAAAGAACCAGCTTGGGGCAGCCAAACCAGTTGAGGAGGATGAGGATGAGGATGTAGCATTGTTAGCAAGGGGCAAGAAGGGCAAAGGAAAGAAGCAAGCTTTCACAAGTGGTGGTGGGGGCAAAGGCAAAGGTAAAGGGAAGCAGCAGGTGAACAAGGAGAAGGACTATTCCAAGGTGAAGTGTTGGCATTGTCAGAGGATGGGACACTATGCAGTTGTGTGTCTTGAGAAGAAGAAGAAGGGGAAGAACAAGACCATGGCAGCATCAACAGAGATAGAAGACTTTTCAAAGAGCTTTGATTGGGAGTTTGGGTTCATTACTTGTGAGTCCACTAGTGCAGGATCACCTGCCACAGAGGTTGAGAGGGAGTGTGCATTTCCCTCCACTAGCGGATCATCTTCAGGTATTTGGTATGTTGACAGCGGGGATTCACGTCATATGATAGGAGTCCGTGAGTACTTTTCAGAGCTTTCAGAGACTGGCACTGATATAGAGGTAGTACTCGGAGATGACAGCATTGTTAGAGTAGTCGGTGTGGGGACATTGACATTTGATAGGGAACCCAAACCTCCCTTGAAAGTGTCGGATGTTCTATATGTGCCAGGGATGAAGAAGAACCTTATATCCGTCTCAGCATTGGAGGACAGAGGGTATGAGGTATTGTTCAGGAGAGGACATGTGCTTATATATCCCAAGGGCGCTCCAGCTGATTCAACTAGAGTGATTGGTGTACGCCATGCAAAGGTGTACAAGTTTGCGTTTCAGCCCCTTTTGGCATTGAGCAATAGTACCGACAACAGAGCTAGCAGTTCAGAGCTGTGCGAGATTTGGCACCGCAGGATGGGGCACATGTATCATGGAGCCTTGAGGACATTGCGGGAGATCACTACAGGTGTGCCAAATTTTAGTTCTGATCACCTAGATACATGCAGAGGATGTGCTATGGGCAAGTTTGCCAAATCCCCTTTTCCCAACAGTGACAGCATATCGATTGGGATACTTGATTTGATTCATACCGATGTGAGCAGTCGGATGTCTCATGTTTCCTTGAGTGGATATGAATACTATGTTTTATTCATTGATGATCACTCCAGGAGGACTTGGATTTATTTCTTGAAGACCAAGAGTGAGGTCTTCAAGCAGTTTCAAGAGTTCAGAGCTCTTGTGGAGACTCAGACAGGTCGGAAGATCAAGCCCGTCAGGTCGGACAATGGAGGGAGTACACGCTTAGTGAGTTTGTTGATTATTGTGCGGAGGCAGGCATTATGAGGGAGTTCACAGTTCCTTACAACCGCCAGTAGAACGAGGTTGCGGAGAGGAAGAACAGATCCATCATTGGGGTTGCCAAAGCCATGCTACATGATCGAGGGTTACCATTGTTTTTGTGGGCAGAGGCCTGCAACATTGCTTTGTATTTGTAGAACAGGAGTCCACATCGTGCCTTGGGGCATGTGACTCCGGAGGAGGCTTTTTCTGGGAAGAAGCCTGATGTTGGTCATTTTCGTATCTTTGGGTTTATTGCATACTCCTACATACCCAATGAGAAGAGGACCAAGCTAGAGCGCACCGCAGAGAAGGGTATCTTTGTGGGCTACATTGAGACCTCAAAAGCCTTTCGAATTTATATTCCTGCACAAAGGAGAGTTGTTGTCAGGCGGGATGTGAAGTTCGAAGAAGACGGGGCTTTCAGGAGGTCACAGGAGTTAGAGTATCTGGATCGGCCAGACCCTCAGGAGCAGCTGAGTTAGTCACAGTGATCCAGTGGGAAGGGATCAAGAGGTACATCGATTACGGTGTCAGGTCCATCAGTGACCAATTGCTTGCATAGTCAGAGGGGTGATGCTTCGTGGAGCTTGCAGAGCAGTCCGCAGAGCAGTTCACTAGGTAGTCCACTGATGGAAAGTTCACACGGTACTTCAGCATCTACAGGTTCAAGTTCAGGCAGGAGGACATCAGACAAACATTCAGGAGTTCAGGCTCCTGATGAGGATGAGGAGTTTCATTCTTCGGTGGGAGAAGTGTGCTCTGTGAAGAGGAAGCCCAAGTGGCTTCAAGATACCTTGAGAGAGGCCACATCTGTTGCTGGGCCGAAGAGACCGGTCAGAGAGAGCAGACCGCCCGAGAGGCTCTGTAGCTATATGGCAATGGTTACCAACATCGTTGACTCTGAGCCTTCTAGCTATGAGGAGGCAGCTAGCCAGCAGGTCTGGAGAGAGGCCATGCAGGAGGAGTATTCTTCTATCATGAAGAATGATGTTTGGGAGGTGGTGCCAAGGCCCGAGGGCAAATCCGTGGTTACTTCCAGATGGCTTTACAAGGTAAAGCATGTTGCAAATGGCAACATTGAGAAATTCAAGGCAAGGTTTGTGGCTAGACGGTTCTCCCAGGTAGAGGGAGTAGATTATGAGGAGACCTTTGCTCCCGTGGCTCGATATACTTCCATTCGCTCCATTATATCGATAGCAGCAGAGATGGGTTGGAAGATCCATCGGATGGATGTGAAGACCGCATTTCTCAATGGCTTCATACAGGAGGAGGTGTACATTGAGCAACCACAGCGCTTTGAGGTGCATGGGAAGGAGTCTTATGTGTGCAGACTGAAGAAGACCCTTTATGGCCTAAAGCAAGCTCCTAGAGCTTGGTACTCTAGGATTTATACGTACTTTCAGGAGATGGGTTTCACAAAGAGTGATGCAGATATGAACCTATACTTTATTGTGATAGGTGAGGAGCCTCTCATTCTAGTGTTGTTTGTGGATGACTTGGTCATTACGGGTGTAGAGAGACTCATAGAGGGCTACTTCAGGGCTAAATTTCAGATATTGAATATCCGAAATCACAAATATAATTCAGTTTCAATATCGAGCTCCTCAAAATCAAGAAAAAGGTGTGTATTTGGTTTTTAAAATTGCATAACGTTTGTTTGAAAAAGCAGTTTGAAGTGATTCCAAGGGCATATTTTAGAATTTTTATCAGTATTGGGTTTTATAATGCCTCCAAAAAATAATTGCATACCCATTAAGCCCTCAAAAAGTTATACTATGACGCATGAAGAGGAAGAATTGCAGTATGAGATATCAAAATTACAGTACCAAGTGCAACAAATTTCGATCTTACGAAGAGCAACCGAAGATGACATAGATGGTTTAAAAGCATAAATGGAGGCTAAGTTGGATGGTTTGAAGGATCAAATAATAGCTAATATGAATGATAAATTAGTGGAAGATCACATCGAGCATCAACGGCAAGTTCTTCAACTCTCAAAGAATAACCTAACTTTGGTGCAGAATCTAATGAAACAACAAGAAGATCAACATCACATTGAAAGAAGTTCTGAAGTAGTCACATAAACAAGAACTTGACAAGTACGATCAATTTCAAAGTATCTCAGCAAGTGGAAGAACTTTCTTGTAGAAGATTCCTCATGGGAGGATGAGAATTTTATACAAAAGCATCAAGAAATAATCAAGCGTTGAGGACAACACTTGTTTGAAGGAGAGGGGCATGTTAAGTCCCTATATTAATAGTGTAGTCCCTTATTATGTTAAGTGTAGCCCCCCTTATTGTTATTGTTGTATCCATGTAACCCCCATATTTTTATTATTGTGCCTTTACATTATTATTGTTAGGTCGGCTAGGATTACATTGTGGCCCCATGGACTCCTATATATAGAAAGGAGGTTTTGTCATTTGTATCATCCAAGAATTGTTCATTCATATAATGTATTGGAGGTTGCCCCCCTCGAAGTGGCTTATTTCTAAGGCATTGATATCTCTTTTCTTCTATTTTTGGAACCGGTTTCATAACATTGGCTTGATGCATTACTTTTTGGGTTTGGAGGTGTGTCAGGAGGAGGGGCATTTATTCCTGGGACATGAGAAGTATATTGTGGGCATCCTTAGCAGATTCCACATGGAGGATTGTAGACCCATGTCGACACCTATGATCACCAACTGGAAGAAGCTTCACGCTTCAGATTCTGAGTTGGTGGATCCCACATTGTATAGACAGCTAATTGGTTCCTTGATGCATTTGGTCAACACTAGACTAGATATATGTTTTGTAGTCAACACGATGAGCCAGTTCATGTGTGAGCCCAGGAGGGTGCACTGAGTTGCTGCAAAACACATTTTGCAGTACTTGTAGGGGACTGTGGAGTATGGTCTAGATTATAGGTATGGAGATGGAGTGAGATTGGCAGGTTACACTGATTCTGATTGGGCAGGTTGTGCTTCTGATAGGAAGAGCACTTTAGGGTGTTGTTTTGGGTTGGGTTCAGCAGTGGTGTTGTGGTTCAGCTGAAAGCAACAGTCAGTAGCATTGAGTTTAGCGGAAGTAGAGTACATGGCAACCAATCTAGCTAGTTGTGAGGCCATATGGCTTCGCAAGATGTTGTTTGGCTTATTTGGTCAGCCGTTGAGACCAAGGTTGCGGGGAAGCTTCACCCCCCCCGGTTCCCGCTCCCAAAACGCGCTCCGTTCGGGAGCGCGCTTTCGAGCCTGTAAAAACGCTCCCTGCCTTTTCGAGAGCGTTTCAAGGAGCGCTCGGGAGCGAACGCTCCTTGAGTGCTTCCGGCATTAAAAAAATGCTTCGGGAGCGCTTTTTAAATGTCGGAAGCGGTCGTGGAGCGTTAAAAAAAAACGCTCCCCGACGGCGTGAAAAAAATTCTTCAAAAAAATCGTTTTTTTTATAGAGGGAGGGAGGAGGGTTGGGTAAATAAAAGACCACCCTACCCTCATTTTGTTTGATTGTTTTCCAAGCAAGAGGAGAGGAGAGCTTGGAGAGAAGGAGAGCTTGGGGCAAGAGTCGGAGAGCGGAGTTGCAGAAGTGCCAAGGAGAGAGCAAGAGAGCAAGAGAAGGATTGCAAGAAAGACGTAGGTCTTCTAATCTAGTTTTGTATTTTCTAGGATGAATTTTTAAGTTGTTCAAAAATGAAAACTTGATTTTTTTTTTTGAATGTTGCATTTTATTGTGTTGAAAACTTAAAAATTGAATTGTGTTTTTCCTATGTTGCATTTCCTATTCCCATTTGGCATTTCTCCATTTTTTTTGCAGGCTAGAAACTTGAAACTTGAAACTTGAAACATCATGGCTATATGGCTAGGGATTTTCATCATGCTGTTTCCTTTCTTTGTAATAATGGTGTTGAAGAGTAGAAGAAAGAGGCACATTAGAGAAAAGGAGGATGAAGAAGTGGGTTATGGTGGTTTTGATGAAAATCCTGAGGAGGGGGGAGTGGAGAACATGAGGCCAGAAATACCCCAATTAGACAAGAACAAACTCAGACACCTTTGTGGAAATATGTTCAGAGGCAGGAAGGAGGGAAAGGTGGTGGAACCACTAAATTTCTTTGCCCCCATTGCACTAAAGAATACCATGGTTCATATACCCGTGCGAGAAGGCACCTTTGTGGGAAAATGCCAGGGGATGGAGACAAAAATCTAGGAATCAAAATTTGTGTTAGTGTGCCAGCAATAGAGAGAGAGAAATATAGAAAGGAAGAGGATGCTGCCCTACAGAGATCTAAAAGATCTAGGGGTTGCATTGATTCTTATACACCATCAGGTGCATCACATCATGGACAAAGAAGTCCATCAACTTCCACCTATGGCAGTGGTTATGGAGGCAGTGGCACAGATGGATTAAGGCGTAGAACCATATCCGATTTCCTTGACGAAGGGTGTAGGAATGATGTGGATTCAAAAAATTTCCGGTTTCTATATGCATGTGGGGTGCCATTCAATGTTCTTTGCTCACCTTATTGGCATGAAATGGTTTCTGCCATTAATGATGCCCCCAAAGGATACAGGAGCCCTGGGTATGACAAGGCCAGAACCGTGGGTCTTGATCATGAAAAAGATAAAATAAACCATTCTTTGGCTAGAATGACAAATTCGTGGAATGAGCATGGGGTGTCCATTGTCTCTGATGGATGGACCAATGTAAAAGGAAAGCCATTGATAAGTGTTTTGGCTGTGTCGATTAGTGGTGCAATCTTCCTGTCAGCATATGATTATTCAGACAAATTCAAGACGGACATTAACATTGCAGAACCATTACTTGCAATAATTGAAAAGACTGGGCCATACAATGTCATACAAGTCATCACTGATAATGCTGCTAACTATAAGGCAGCAGGAGCAATTATTGAGGATAAATACCCCAACATATTTTGGTCTAGGTGTTTGGTTCACACAGTGAACCTTTTGATGCATGATATCATTAAAAACAAACAACCTCAATTCAAATGGCTTGGTGATTTGTACAAGAGAGGTAAAAAAATGATAAAATATATTACAAATCATAGCAATACCCATGGGCTTTTTCGTACTCACTCCAAATTGGAGTTGTTGAAGATAGCAAAGACTAGATTTGCTAGCTATTACCTCAGCTTCAGGCGCCTTTTGAAGGTAAGAGAGTCATTGCTTGCAATGGTATCAAGCCCACACTGGCAGGTATTAAAGGACAGGGCAGCGACAATAGTTGATAGGCAAGGCTTTGAACATGTGGAGGAGACCGCCCTTGACCCTTTGTTTTGGGCACATGTGAGGGAAATTTTGAACTTCACCAAGCCCATTTATCACATGATTCGGTTTGCAGATACAGATAAACCAATGATTGGGGAGGTTTATGAGTAGATGGATAACATGTTGGGCGAAATAAAAGATGTTGTTAAGGATAATGATCCCAACTTGTATGCAATGATTCACGACTGTGTGTGTGCACGGTGGAATAAACTCAATGTTCCACTACATGCCTTGGCATATATCCTTATGCCAAAATACTACTCTCCATCTTGCTTGGGCCAACCTGCACCTGGAGGTGGGGTTAGGATCAAACCTCACACAGATCCAGAGGTACAACAGGGATACATGAAGGCATTAGACAAGTTGGTACTCGACAGGGAGGAGTGTGCTAGATTGCGCCTTGAATTAGGCAAATACTTCAGTTGCACTGCTAACTTTGGTTCTTTCCATGCAATGGAAGACAGAGACAGATTTGATGCTCTCACATGGTGGTAAGCATATGGCGGCATGGGACTTTTGCCAAAGTTGGCAAAAAAAGTTCTCTCACAGGTTGTGAACACTTCTTCTGCAGAGAGGTGTTGGAGCACCTACAGCTTCATACATAATGTGAGAAGAAACAAGTTGAATGAAAACCGAGCTGAAAGCTTGGTTTATGTGCATTACAACTTGAGGTTGTTGAGCCATTACTGTGATCGGGCAAATGAGGATCAATCATACAGAGTCTGGGACAACAACCCAGAGGATGATAATTTGGAGGACGGCACGGTACATATGGAAGAATTGGAAGCAGAACTTTTTAGGGATGATGATGAAGCATCAACAGCACCGCCACACACAGGTCCAGTCCCACCATCCAGTAGCAGTGCAGGTGTCAGTGCCAGTGCCAGTCCTCGATATCCAACTATTGTTCCGTTGCAGATTCAGCCTCCACCTTCTAGTCATGGTCGTGGACGTGGTATTCCTGAGAGTACTAGAAGACCATCATTTCCTCGTGGCTCACACAAATTAGACATTTCTCGTGGGCGTGGCAAGGGGCCAGCCAATAGATAAAATAGATTTGTTGTTTACTAGTCTTTTCTATTTTCTAGTAGATTTTATCTTTTATAACTGTTGACAGTTGACTGTTGAACAGTTGAAACTTGACTCTTTCATATATTTAATGATAATTTAAGTTTGAAGTTTAAATTTGAAAGGTGAAACTTTGAAGTTGGCATTTATGAGTTTACAAGTCATTATGAATTATGAATATGATGCTTCATGAAAGTTATATGGTGATCAATGAATTAATGATGATAAATGTTATATATCAATGATGATAAATTGTATATATTGAATTTTGAAATCAATGAATCAATGATGATAAATGATATATATCAATGATGATAAATGTTATATATTGAAATTTGAAATCAATGATGATAAATGTTATATATCGATGATGATAAATGTATATTGAATTTTGAAATCAATGAATCAATGATAATAAATGAATTATGATATATATCAATGATGATAAATGAATTATGATATATATCAATGATGATAAATGTTAGATATTGAAATTTGAAATCAATGATGATAAATGTTATATATTGAATTTTGAAAGCTTGAAACCTTCAGATTGATGATTTGCGAGACTCAAGAGTCAATATGTTGTATGCTTCCAACTTGTGGGCGTAGTTGATGAAGATTATAACTTCTAGATGATTGATGTTATATGATTCAATCTATGTTTTTATGTTTTTTATGTCTAATTGATCATTCTACATGCTTTTGTTGACATATATGCATCAATATATATATATATATATATATATATATATATATATATATGCTCCCCGAAACGCTTCAGACCGGGAGCTTTTGAAAATGGCGCTCTCGCTCCCGCTCCCAAGCAACCATGGTTGAGACCTTCATTGATTTACTGTGATAATTAGAGTTGCATTAAACTCACAAAGAATCCAGTATTTCATGACAAGTCAAAGCATATCGGCATCATATATCATTTCATCAGAGATTATGTTCAGAAGGGAGCTGTGAAGCTTGAGTATATTCCCACAGATGAGCAGGTAGCAGATATATTTACCAAAGCCTTACCACGGGGCAAGCATGTCTACTTCAGAGACAAGATGGGTGTGGTGAGGAACACCTTCCTCAGTAAGAGGGAGTGTTGAAATTTGGTTATCGGAGGACAGGTGGTTCCCTACGACTTTGATCTTTGGCTTAGGGAAGAGTGTCCAAATGTATTTCACTTTTTCTCCTAAAGTGACTTCATAAGTTATAAAGTCAAATCTAATTTAATAGTGACTTTAAGTGATAAAGTTACTAAGTCTAATTTTAAAGTGACTTTAATAAAGTCAATGTGAAATTAGAAAGTGAAAAGTGACTTTGGAAATAAATGACTAAGAGGGTCTTTATTAAAGTGGGGTGAATTAAAAAATAGAAAGTGAGATTTAAATGCATTTTTAATCTCAGCCCTAGATCTAAAGCTATCTCAACCATTGGATTTAGAGATTCCCCAAAAGTCACTTAGGGTTAGGTTAAAGGAGGAAAAGAGGGAAATAATCATTTAGTTTTTCATGAACAAATTGAGAGAGGAGATGAGAAAGCAAAAGAAACATTTCTGAGAAGTGAGAAGGAAAAGCACTGCAACAAGGAGATTCAGCAAATCTGTACAGCAAAGCAAGAGCACGGTTTTCAAGGCAAGTGGGCATGAAAATCGAGGAAGGGAGAACAACATTTATTGCTGCCATATTGGCATGTTTTTTGAGGTCCGTACAGCAACAAGGAGGCACTGTTTTCAAAGTCTGTACAGCAGAAGCAGGCACAGAAATCAAGGCAGCCGTACAGCACGGAAATTGAGGCAGCTGTACAACAGTTTTGAGGTAGCCGTACAACACAGTTTTCAAGGAGGCCGTACAGCTGTTCTGGCACAGTTTTCTATGCTATCCGTACAACATTTAATGATGTACATTTCTTTGTAAATTTTTGTTTTGCATTGGCACGAAAATCAAGGCGGAGTTTGCACGATTTTCGAGATAAGTACATTTGTGAAGTTGCTGTAATTTTTACTGTGTTTTTCTGTTCACTGTAAAAGCATATTCAAAAATAAAGATAAGCTTTGAAACTGGTTTTCCCCAAGAGTTGTAGGGGGTTTTTCCAGTGTCATATTGACCAAAAATCAGCGTGTCAATTTTCTGTGTGTGGCTGAAAATATTTCTGTGTTTTTATTTCTGCAATTTCCAGTACTTCGAAATTTCCAAAATTTGTGTTTTCAGAAAATAATTATTTTCCCAGCTTGCTGAATGTATGGTTATGGGAATGGGCATTTAGCTATATGGGAGAAATAAAGAGAAACTGAAAACTAGAGTGGGTCATCAAATTTTTACATGGTATCAGAGCTAGTTTGCTGAAAAGTGCAGTTTGGGACAACAAAGCTACACAGACAGTGTAGCTTTGCCTAACAGATTATGTTATTATCGATGTTGTGGATCACTATGGTGCAGAGTCATAGAACTTGGACTCCATAACTCCACAAAGCAAGAAGGGAGAATCAATTTTGGGATGCTACAAAACTGGGCCAATAACTCAGTATATTAAAAAGTCCATAACATAATTAGAATTTAAAGTACATACATATTTAGAATTTCACAAGCTAAAATCAGGGTCATTCCAGTCCACGACAAATCCATCAAATTAGACTCTACATTATAGACAATCCCATGTGAATGCTACATGGTACATAGTCAAACGAAATGTACACCAAAATTTAAAATAGATTTAAACAATGGAAGATCAGTCCAACTTTCTCCAACTTAGTACGCAATGATTTTGGACCTTGGTCAATGAGTGGATGATTTTGATGAAGAAATGTGATTACTGAAGGTGTCCAGGACTCCAAAACACACTGAAAAGTTAAAATTCTCTCCAACAAGAGAACAATAGAAATGACTGTTGTACTGTTCAAATTTTCTTTATATGTTCATTGATCCTGCATAATCATGCTCAGAGAACTTGTTACATTTGCTGAGAGTCGGTGCAACTAAGGAAAACTGGGCAATAACTTAGTATATTGAAAATTACATCAACATATTATCTGGTCATTTCATTCCATTTTGCAAATTCATCAATTTAGAACTAAGCCCATGTGAATGCTAAATAGTCACATGAAATGTACGTCAAAATTTAACATATACATAAACAATGAAATATCAGCCTGTCTCAAACTTAGTATGCCTTGATTTTGGTCAAGAGGTAGTTGACTTTGATGAAGAAATATGATTACTGAAGGTGTCCAAGACTTGCAAACACATTGTAAACTCTTTCAAACAAGAGAACAGTATAAATGATTGTTCTAGTGTTGGAACTTTTCTTTTTGGGTTCACGGAGCTTGCATAGTCATGCTCACAGAACATGTCACATTTGCTAACACTTGGTGAGTACTTTCCCAACTCACCAAACTAGACAAGAGTTTGACCAGCATTTACAATTACTTGGTGATTGGCTTTCCTTTTATGCTAACCTTGTTGGATAGACATTTAGGTATTTTTTTATGAAAAATGATTGTAGTGTTGAAACTTTTATTCTAACGTTCATTGAGCCTGCAGAGTCATGGTCAGAAAATGTGTCACAATTGCATATTCGGTCAGTACTTGCCTGAATCAGCGACAAGACTTTTTACCATAATGTGCAGGTACTTGGTGGTTGCATACACAATTAGGTACTTTTATGAGATGGATGGATGACAATTTTGTTGCCTTGTGGTTGGTAGCTGCATTCAAAAACCAGTGGTCACATGATGAATATATTTTCTGATGGATTTGTTATGTACATATGGAAAATATGCTCCAGTGAGTCCCAAGGGTTATCTCGATTGAACCATTGGTATGTTTGCCAATGGGAGGTTCATAGGTCACAGGTTCAAATCTGGTCAAGTCCCTTGGGGTTACCAGTCACTACTGTGACTGGTGGTTGAGCTGTCCTCCATCCAGATATTCCCAGGCAGAGGGGTATCCCAGGAGTTTTTCCTTGAGAAAAAATTCCCAACTAAATAGCACTATTCTTTCTTTTATTTGTCTCTTTTGGTGTTGTCTAACTATTTTATGTTTTGAAGTTTTTGGCTGGAATCTGGTACAATATTTGGCCAGATCATGATTTTTTGTTTTTTAAAATGTGTTTTTGAATGCATAAATGGATTCAGCACTCTGAAAAATATGCCTGAAAAACCTCCAAAATGTAAAACAGTTAGACTATGGCATCTCTTTTTGCAGTGTTTTGAGAGATTGCATTATTGTGGTGTTTTGCTTTGTTGGTTGTAGTTATACAATTCACAATCTCTGTTTTTTCAAGTCCTAGATTCTGAGATTCTAGCTGTAGATATTTTTGTTTATTCATTGATGCTTATCTTGAGAAAAATGTATTGCAGTTGAAGAAAGATACATTAAACTTAGGGAAGAGATGAAGCTGCATGATAAAGAAGATAAGCTTCTTTTGAAACAACGATTACGTGAGAGGAGGACAAAGGAGAAACATAAGACAAAAAGACAATACAGGGAAGATGAAAGGGATTATGAATCTGATGCTTCTGGATCTCATTCTGAAGAAGGTGGAGCTGTCTACAACGATACAAAGAAATCAAAAGTGTACTTCAAGAGTGATAGCTCAGATGATGATGAGACAGATGAACTTGATTCTAGAAGGAAGAAAAATGTAAAATTGGCTAATGTGAAACCAGCCTCCATGTCTATAGCAGAACAGGAAGCTTTAGCTCTTAAGCTTTTGAGCTCAAGACAATAATTTGCTGTGTATGTATTGATGTAGAGTTTCTTTTTCCCAAAAGAGCATATTTTCATGTTCTTGGTGGTCAAGAGCCAATTTGAGAGTTGTATGTCTTTACTTTTGGCGGCAGGCATTAGCTTAACATTGTAATACTGAATTTCTTTCATCTCATAACATGGTATAACATTATTAGTGTCTTATCAAAATGTATTGTATTTTCATTCTAAAGTTCTGGTGTTGTGATGCTGTTATTTCTTGATGTTATAGCTTTGTAAATCATAATATGGAAGTTGACTCCTGTGCTCTCTAATCATAGTTCTGTGTAAGTTCCAAGATATTTTGTCAAATTAATCTGTAAGACTTCACTTTGTTTGGTTCTTAATCACTTGCAACGATGTTCAGTAATTTGAGAATTAGGTTATCGTCTCACTTGCAAAGCATAGATTTTGTGCTAGAGGACATGGATACTCTCCATTTTTTGTAGTCTTGTACTACTCTATTAGGAGTTTCTATCAATGGAAAGAAATTTCAACGGAAATCAGAAAACAGAAGGATGTGATTGTTTTCTCTGTTCTGAAATAAGGTGCCTGTCTGATAGCCTTGTGTGGATGGATTAAATTGATATGAAAATTGTATTTCCTTCGACATTCGATGGGTTGTTTGAAGAATGGCAATTTTCCATTAAAGGATGAGAGAATATCTAATATGGGAAGTAAATGTAACCTCTCTTAGAACTTCTAAACGCTGACATTCCAGGACTCTAGTTTTCGTCAACAGTTATATAATTATGTTTTATGTTAAAAGAATAATGAAGACTTGAGGGAATGTCAATGAAATAATGCCAAAGGAAAGTACCGAGATGTTCTATTTGCATTAAAAATCAAACCCCATTGAAGTCAATTGTTTAGAAAACCGAACAGTACATTTCTAAATGAAAAATTTGGCAATCAATATACTAAATCCATACCAAGCTTCTTCAAATATAACTTCAGCACCTAAAACGAGAATAGATGAAGCCCAAACAAGTTAGGTTGAACACAGTGGACAAATTATCTAGACAGTAGATAAAGATACCGAAGTACAGAGGGCCATGTAGAAAGTAGATAAATATAAGAAATCGTCTAGAGAAAACTTGAAGGCCCGTGATTAAAAATAAAAAAAAAGTTTTAAAGTCAAGATGCAGTAAGACTAGAAGCAAATCACTGTAGTAATAGTGGGTTCACACAAAGATGAGTTGAAATTAGGTTTGAGGATTAAGAAGATATCAAGCATCCAAACGGATAACCATACTGATATCTTCATTATCAGGAATGTCTTCAGTTGTAAGCATATTGACATTCTATAATTATTGAAGCAACAATAACATAATCATAACTTGTTTCGAGACATTATTGAAAGAATCATTTGAACCAAAATGAAAATCATTTGGTGCAAAAATTCTTAGTCAGTATTTGCTTTTATCTAAAAAAATCCTATGAACCAAATATGAACCAAAATCAAAATCGTTTTGTACAGGACTTACCACTAATGGTCAATATTTCCCTCGGATAGATTCCTATTCAAGAGGATCGATGTAGGGATTCAATTTTGAGATGAAACATACTAGATATTCTGTTATCTTCAAGAACCGAGCATCTTTGAAAGGGATGAACTGTAAAATATAGTAATATATTTAATAATCAGTAATATGTAGCCTGTGTTGTTTAGTAAGGGTTATGGTGTTGTGTGGGTAGATGGAGAGATGATGCTATAAATTTTATTAATATGTAGTTGAAAATACATGCACTTTATACATGGAAAGGGTTGTTAAAATAACTGCCACGAGCCAAGGCTATAATGTAAAATGATCCAATCTATCAAAAATAACCATGTAGGGCATTACAAAATAAATTACAATACTTTAGACAAAAAAACAATAAACAGTTGTTGTCAAGCCAATAGGTTAAAGCAAATGTGAAGATTAAGCAATTAGACCTAAATCTGTACTGGGAGCAAAATGTAGAATTTATCTAACCAGAGAACATATAGGGAATTTGCAGGGGCCAATTCGTTCACCATTTTGTTGTTCTCTCACTACTTGGGCTGTGTTGAGGACCATTGGAAGCTCTGGAGTGTGCAAAATGTGTAGAAAACTGCCCAGCAGGTAGGCACTATGCACACAACACAACTGTTTTTTGGCTCATCAATGCAGGTAGATACACCACTTCCGTTTCCACCTATTTCATTTGTTGCCTAAGTCTATTGCAACAGATGGGCACATTTTAGAGAGCCATCTTGCCAAGTAAAATCTGTCATGTGTTGTGCAGTTGTGAAAATACATCCATTTCTTGTTTTCCATTGATGATATCAAATATATATTAGAATATACTGATGATATAAAATGTGTATTATAATATCTTGTCAGGTTGTGTAAATTTCCATAACATATTGGAAAGAGTTTTATGAGGGGAATAGGATGGTAGAGATTGATGGCGAATCTGATAGGCCTGATCATAAGCAGACTGGGTTTCTTCGCAATGTTATAACAAATGCTTCATAAATTTATTTTTGTGACAAAATGGACAATTGAGATGGGGAACACCAAAGTATTTAAAGGGTTGGCCAACAGGTCGGATTCAACTAAATAAAAAACCAGGGAAGGCAGGGCTTTTTAGGTTTGGAGTACATATTCCAAATGGACTTTAACCAGTGTAACCATGTCTTCTCTTTTAGCATCACTGTAGGGTTGGCCTATACTTTTTGAAACGTTTCCTATGATTATACCTCTAGTGAATTCACCAAGCTTGTGGTCCTGGCAGGGCGAACTTCAGGGAAAGGCTTTATAGTGATAAAAAAGGATTATGAACAATGAAATGGGTTTTTAAGTGGCTTTTATTTGTGTTTGAATTACATGTTTAATGGCCAAGTCAGGTTAAATTAGTTTCTCAAGAACGCTGCTGAAATTTCTGAACTGCATGGATGTTGCAAAAACTTGACTCATAGGTGAAGGGCATAGAATGTCCAACATACATATCAGAATTGGACATCGATAGGCAACTGTCACTAATCCTTAGAAACCATAATTGCAATCAATAATTGCAAGGTTATTTCATGAATAGTTCAATGTTGTGTATTTGGTGGTGGTTGTTACCAATTTTGAGGGGTAGTGTTAGTCATTATAGACATCGACACATAGTCAACTAGTTGGTAGTTTTGAGATTCCTATGGTAATGAGATAGAGTGTTGAGATTTTCCGAAGTAGACTCCATAGTGGACATTTTGACAAGTCGATGTTTTGAATCTAGTAACCAGATACATCATCAAGACAAGATTATCAAGTCTCATAAGATTATCGATTGGAATCCATCTTGGAGTCAATCCGACAAGAGAAGAGAAACCTAGTTATCCTCCCTCTTGATCCTTTGGCATCAAAATAAGGACGTGATTGGGCTAGAACAACAAGGAAAATGGGGGCAATTCTCATTAAATTCAAGGAATATGGGCAACCGATCCCATAAATCCCTCATGAACCTCATTTATGGTATCAACACAAATCTCATTAAGGATCAACATGTGGACACAAATCACATACATGATGGGAGATGGTTGATAAGACCCTCCCATCATCCTCACACACTCATAATTGTTGAGAATTATAGCTTCAGCAGGACTTCCACACATGCTTAGTCTGAACACGTGAGAAGTAGTTCGAGATATTTTGGAAAAGTAACTTTATTTTGTATTTCAATTTAGTTAAAAATGCGGAAGTCTTGTATTTAGCAATTAAGTTTAGAGTTGTGTCTAATGCATGACTTAAAAGTAGGAGAAATCTTAAAATAGATTCCCTCTTAAAACTATAAAGACAGGGAGAGACTTTTAACAAAAAACAGAGAGAGAGAGGTGTTCCCGGCAATACAAAGTTTGAGATAAAAATGCATATGAATATGTATAATTATATTGACAGATCCATATAGTTGCATGGAATCCGTACATGTACAACAGAGAATTGTTTTTTTTGTTTTTTTTGTTTTAATTCTTTCGGGCAATTGTACCTTTCAAACAATTTGTAAAAGCTCAAATTTAGGTTGATCTTGTTATCCATGCAGTGTTGTTTTTTGGATAGCTTATGGATGCTTCCTTGTAAGTTTTTTTTAAAGGAATTAAATGCTGATTTGAATTAATAATTACCTTTGTATGTGTGAAATTAATCTTTATGTTTCCACTAAATTATTTCTAGCTATTTTGTGATTAATGCTATGTTATGGAATGATTTAAATATAGCGATCTAGTTGTTTGATTAAGATGATAAGGACATTAGACACCTAGGGCTTGAAATTCCAACAATAATCACTCTTCCCACTTATTATTTCATCTTTGTATGCAAACGTAATGGATATGGGATTTATCACATGGCAGGCAATTCGAACAATGTCAAGTCCATTTCTTTGTTTTGACAACAATTCACTCTGGTTCAAGCCTCTTCTGACTCACATTTGTTCCATTTGGCATCCCTTCTCCCTCCTCTTACATGATTTCAATTCCATTAGCAACGATAGTCTCATGGTAGCTCAGTCCATGGTGGGTATTCTCTAGCCCTATGGCTTGACTCATCTCTTCAATTTTCCTCGTCTCCATATCTAACTATTCACATTTTTGTAGGAGGTTTCTTGTCTGGCTTTGTGAGTTTCATGGGTGAACAGGATGACATGGATCTCTAAAGGACTGGGGCTACTTTATCCATTGGTTATTAGGACCGCAACATCAACCAGGAAGTTGCAACATGGATCTTCTTGTGCGTGCTTCAATTCATTGCAAGAAAAACAACCCAAATCAGAATCTTGCACTAGTCATTAAACTACTAAGGATGAGATTCACCTTCACAACATGGAATATATAGAGATTGTACGGACTAGAAAAGCATCGGAAAGCCATGAAGCTAGGATCAACAATCTTGAAATTCAATTGAAGGATTTTAATGCCAAGTCCAATCCCAACGAGTTTCATTCTTTCCTTGAGAAATCAGATTTCATGTCAAATGAAGTTGTCATGAGTTTCTTGGTCTTCTAATCTCATCAAATTTCAATTATGGAGAAAGAAAAATGAGATCTTCACTTCCTTTTGGCCTGTTAGTTAGATCTTCACTCCCGCTTCAAAGACACATTCTCTTAGCGGCAACAATGCACACTTGGTAAAATTCCTATCATAGGCAAGCAATCAATAACTTTCATCTCCAACATTGCCACATTGTTACCCAAGGAACCATTCGATCATTCACACAATGAAGAACAAGGTTCTCGATGATTCACTCTCCTCCCTTGTTTTTTTACTTGTAATGTATTTCAAAGTATGACTCTTCCCAGAATTTTTTTGTAGATTTTATGCTTATAGGCTTTGCAGAACCATGATGTACTGGAAACTCCCTACTCCACCTCTAGTAGTCTATTATACTGAAAAGGACTGCCATCTTTTTTCCAAGGTGGGTGTTGGAAATACTAAGGGGAGGGGAGGGGAGGGGAGGGGAGAGGGAGGGTGAATTTGTATTTCTCTTACAATTAGCCAGTTATTTATTTCAGAGCATCAACACCAATTCAAACATAAATCATCTACACATCAGAAGAACAATACACAAGAAATTTTTAGGCATAAACCCTCCGTGAGAAAAACCATCGAATGATTTTCTAATATTTTATGAGCACAAAAATACTTTAGCTCCAATTGAATAGGGAAGCCCCAACTTTCTAAAACTCTAGAAAAACATTCAGGTTTATCATGTAGCTTCAACTCCTAAAATGATGCTCTTACACCCAAGTTTTACCAGCTCCAACTAGAAGGATGCTCCAACGCCCTAGTTTTATCATCTACCACTAATAGGATGCTTCAACACCCTACAAGCTCCCACTTACCCTAGCACCACCTTGCCACCTTGAAGTGTTTTTAGTCTACTAGTTGTATGAGATTTCAGTCTCCTACCTTGCACCACCCAACCACTCTAAACGATCTAGATTTATGAAGGAACAAAATGAAATACAAAATTAAACAAAAAACATAGAAATACAATAATACTGAACTTTAATTAATAAACAGTGAATGCTAAAAATTGTTTACAAGCAGAATGAAAATAAACTAACTCGGGTGATGGTAGCTTATCTTTGAGAAGAGATGTAACAACTACATGCCTTTTGAACTATGTTACAATGAGGCTCAGAGGCTTTTTTATCAATAAAGAAGAAGTGTGAAACTCTAACCCTAGGAGATGAAGCACCAATGATTTTGGGCCCTGTTGGGATAAGTTGGATCGTCAACTTCTCGAGGTCATAAATTTGGCATTCGATCTCCATTTAACTACATAATACCTCGTTTCGAATATTTCCACAAGGAGCCATAAAGAGAATATATGAAACAAATTTTGACACTTTTATGGTCTTTTTGTTTTCCCATAAAATGTCTTTTAGAACCTCAAAATGACTCCAAAAGTTTAGGATTCGAAAGCTACCAAAAATAGAAAGTTGTGAGAGAATTAAGGAAACTGTAAGGAAAAAATGTTGGGGGTCCAATTGGAATAGGTGGGTGGCTCCCAATATCCACCTGGATTGGTCCCCCTCCTCCGCCCCCTTAGACAGCAAGGGTCCCCAATGCGTTGAGTGTCTCCATCAGATGGGGAAAATTCTACTGAACTTGGTCCCTAGTGAGCCACTTGCCTTAGTGCAAGAGTTGGCTAGCATTGAAAACCTAATACGGTTGGACCCTTTGTTGGCGATTGTGCTTGATAGCCATGTCCATGATCCGATCAATTGTGGCATGTTCAGTGCAGTCGGGGTTGAGCTTTGTTGGTGTCAGCTACTTAGTAATGTATGATGTGTCTAGCAATGGTGGAAAGTATGGCCAAAGACGGTCCACATTGAACACTGGGTGAAAGCCAAGGAATGGGGGAATGCCGAGCTCAAAAATAAATATGGCTAGGTGTCCTTCTTGGGTTCCATCCCGAGATTTTTGGAAAGAGTTTCGCTATCTGGGGATTCTGATTTGTTTGAATTCCCACACTTCCCTTGTATGGTATGGAGTTGCAAAAAAAATTAGAGATAATTTACAGTAATGGGGAGCGATTTGGTTAAACCTAACAAGGTGACAGATTCTTATCAAGGTAGTATTATCTGCTCTTCCTCTTTACTATTTTATTGCCCTTTCTTGCTCCTACATGAATTTTATGGGAAAATGCCAAAATTATTAGGAATTTCTTATGGGAAGGGGGAAAACAATGTAACATAAAATACCACTTGGT
Source organism: Pinus albicaulis (assembly GCA_034641835.2). Taxonomy (NCBI): domain Eukaryota; kingdom Viridiplantae; phylum Streptophyta; class Pinopsida; order Pinales; family Pinaceae; genus Pinus; species Pinus albicaulis. The sequence continues at coordinate 16,006,775 of CM076582.1, read as the reverse complement.
GAAATAAGAAATGATTAAATCTCCCAAACTCATGGGGGTCTAGGGATTCACAACCCAACCTTGATGAATGTGGCCTTGGGCTCAGAGATGGTCTAGCAATATATTTCAAGAAATAATGCCTGGTGGAAAAAATGATTGAGAAAGAAGTATTTCCCTCAATGTCAAAACTATAATATTTCAACTCTTTTTACTCCAAAGGGTGGCTATTCCATATGGAAACTCTTTTTTTCATCCATGGATCTAATCAAGGAACATTTGTTAAGGTATCCTAGGAATGGATGGCCAATCAATATTTGGACAGATAAAATTCTCCAATAGGCAGCCAATGGGTAACCATGAGGGTCTTCAACCATTAAAAGAGTGGATGGATTTAGAAGGAAAAAACATGCTTGTAGATATCTCTAATTGGGACAAGGATTGCAAGAAACAATGCCTGGTGGAAAAAATTATTGAGAAAGAAGTATTTCCCTCAGTGTTGAAACTATAATATTTCAGATCTTTTTACTCCAAAGGGTGGCTCTTCCATATGGAAACTCTTTTTTTCATCCATGGATATGATCAAGGAACACTTGTCAAGGTATCCTGGGAATGGATGGCCAATCAATATTTGGACAGATAAAATTCTCCATATGCAGACAATGGGTAACCGTGAGGGTCTTCAACCATTAAAAGACTGGATGGATTTAGAAGGAAAAAACATGCTTGCAGATATCTCTAATTGGGACAAGGATGGCTTCTAGAAACGTTGGAACTTGTAAAATGCTCCTCAACATCTATTAGATCAGGCCCATACATTACAATTGTTGCTGGTAGGTTATACTCCTTGAAAGCAAGCTGGAAAAGGTCAATGGGTGTAGCAAAATGGGGATTTATCAATTAGTGTTGGATATTCACTGCAATTATTTCAAAATGGATTTCCACCAAAGGCTAGAATGTGGTCTCAAGTACAGAAACCAAATAGTCCCTCGAAATGTAATGTCTTTTGTTGGTTGTTGGTGCACATGAATTATTGACAATAGAGAACCAACATCAAAGTGGAATTGCTAGCCCTTCATGTTGCTCCTTGTGTCTGGAACACAAGGAATTGATCTCTAATTTATGTATACAATGTTCCTATGTATGAGTAGTATGCTAGCATGCCCTCTCTCCTCTAGGTTCGAGAGTGAATTTTCTTGAGCTTCCCTCCTCTTCCTTCTCTTCATGAGAAGGATGCTATAATGGGCCCTTCAAAGGCAAAGGACTCTTCAAAAATATTTGGTTGGATTTTCCTAAATACCTTTGTTGGAATGCATGGTTGGCATGCAATGATAGTGTTTTCAATGAGAAGAAATATCGTGTGCATTCAATTGCAATGAGGGCTCATCTTCTCTGTGTAGAGTTTTGGAAGAACTTTGGGTTCCCAATTGATATAATAGGTGTGGACATCCTTGAAAAGGAATGGCCTCTTTCTTTCCTTACCTACTAGCTTTCCAACAAGGAAAATATTTCAAGGCTAGTGAAAAGGTGGAAATTGTAAATGGAAAAAAGAAGAAAAGATGGAATGGAAGAAATCTTAGGCATCCTATTTTCTAAGTTTTGATGGCGCTTATAGGAATAACCTAGGGGTGGTAGGAGCAAGAGGGGTAATTCTAAACCCAAATGGAAATGTAGAAATCAGATCATAAATCTACAATTATCCTTCTCCAAGATAAGATGTTTTCATGCATTGCATATGCACAACTCCATGGAAAATACCCTTGCAAATAAAGCAGTGAGACTGGAGGTGTTGAAATTCCAATGCAAGGGAGAATTTCTTAACATGATAATTACTTGTGAAGTTATTCAGTGTTCTTATTTATTTTTCCTTTCTTATTCATCAAGCAATTACCATTCAAAACAAAAAAATAGAGATCATAGTGCACAAAAGATAAGAGACAACAAAAATTAGGCTCCAAGCCATGGAAAAATACCACAAGGGGGAAAACCCAAAAACAATCCTTCTCGTATATAATCAGATCAAAATTATATATCCAATACCAAGACCAAGACTAAAAACTGCCACCAAAAATTCTAAGTCCACCCTCCTCCAAGTCACCCTCAAAGTCAAATGTCAACATAAGTGAAATTAGTCTTCCTGAAATATAGCACCTGAATTTTTGGGCCCTAAACTTTCAACCCCTAATTGGGAGTGCAATAGTCAAGGAAAAATTTGGTTCTTCTCCTTCTTTTTTGTCCTTTTCTCCATTAATTAGGTGTAGAATACATGTATGATGATCATGAGTATCTTTCAAATTAATTGAATTTTCATATATATATATATAGGAGGTCGAATAGGTTTCTCTTGGAAGCCCAAGCTGACTTGTTCCAAAGGAGGGCCAATCTATACATTTTGGTGGACTTTGACTCAACAAAAACAAAATTATTTTTCTTACAAATTTCGAAATGGGACATGACTCAAGTACATTTTATTTGACTCAAAATAATTTTATTTTTGACTCTATTTGACTCTATAAGCATGAAGAGCATGCACTAGAAAATTTGGCGGAAATTCCGGCCTTGGTCGTCGCTATTAGACACATAATTAAATCGCAAACGGCTTGATTGGCGGAAAAACGTGGTTTACCATACCGTCGCAGTTCCGACGCAATTAAAAAGTGTCGCACTATCGACACTTTTTCCGTCGCTTCCAAACAAGCGTCACTCTTCCGACGTTTCCCAATTTGTCGCACTTCCGACCTTTGTAAACTGTCGCACTTCCGGCGTTTCCCAATGCAATAGCGCCGGAGCCTTTGTAAGCGTAGCACTTCCCGGCCAATGTAGTGCGGCGTTTTGAGCGTTGCTCTTCCGGCGTCTATAAATAGTCATGATTATGGCGAAGTAATTACCGGCGTTTTGAGCGTCGCTCTTAGAGCGTTTATGGCCCATGCCAGTTAAAACGCAATGTAGTCGGCGTTTTGGGCGGTTGTCGCTCCTTCCGGCTTGATTGTAACTGTCACAATTCCAGCGAAATGTGGTCGGCGTTTTGGGCGTCAGCTCATACGGCGTTTATGCTTGATGGCAATTCCGGCGAAATGTGGTGATGGTTTGAAACGTCACTAAATCCTATTTATCTTGTAAACTACTGGCTTGTTCATCATTAAGCGATACGGCGCTCCTGGCGTCGGTATAGCGGCGGCTTCGGGCGGGATTGAAAATAAAAATAAAAAATAGAAGCAAGAGAACGTTATTTTTGAATATATTATATGAAGTAAAACAGTCCATGAAGTCATTACATTTTCACATCTAAAGATTGGAACCCAAATATCCATCCAGAAAAGTGGAAGTCCCACCCCAGACAATGATAGAAAAATACCCCATGTCACATACAGCGACTTGATATAAAACCCAGTAACGGTCCACATGGAGATTATCGACAATCTGAGAAAGCATCCAAATATACCCGAGGCATCTATAAGAAAGTGAAATAGCAGTATGTAGAATAGTAAAGCAACAGATAGAGTACCGACGTCCATTGTTCCAAATACAAATTAAAGTACCCAAAATCCTTGAACAGAGAAAAACGCTAATCATGTGAGAAGTGTGATATGTCCAAAATATAAAAATACCATGAGACCATATCAATAAACCAGCAACATAGACCAGCATCGCTAGTTTTGAAGGCAGAGTGATAAACATTAATCATTTTTTTTTCACAAGAAAAAACGTTGTTTTGAATATATTATATGAAGTAAAACAGTCCATGAAGTCATTACATTTTCACATCTGAAGATTGGAACCCAAATATCCATCCAGAAAAGTGGAAGTCCCACCCCAGGCAGTGATAGAAAAATACCCCATGTCACATACAGGGACTTGATATAAAACCTAGTAACGGTCCACATGGAGATTATCGACAAATCTGAGAAAGCATCCAAATATGCCCGAGGCATCTATAAGAAATTGAAATAGCAGTATGTAGAATAGTAAAACAACGGATAGAGTACCGACGTCCATTGTTCCAAATACAAATTAAAGTACCCAAAATCCTTGAACAGAGAAAAACGCTAATCATGTGAGGAGTGTGATATGTCCAAAATATAAAAAGACCATCAGACCATATCAATAAACCGACAACATAGACCAGCATCGCTAGTTTTGAAGGCAGAGTGATAAACATTAATCATTTTTTTTTCACAAGAGAAAAAACGTTGTTTTGAATATATTATATGAAGTAAAACAGTCCATGAAGTCATTACATTTCACATCTGAAGATTGGAACCCAAATATCCATCCAGAAAAGTGGAAGTCCCACCCCAGACAGTGATAGAAAAATACCCCATGTCACATACAAGGACTTGATATAAAACCCAGTAACGGTCCACATGGAGATTATCGACAATCTGAGAAAGCATCCAAATATGCTCGAGGCATCTATAAGAAAGTGAAATAGCAGTATGTAGAATAGTAAAACAACAGATAGAGTACCGACGTCCATTGTTCCAAATACAAATTAAAGTACCCAAAATCCTGCAACAGAGAAAAACGCTAATCATGTGAGTGTGATATGTCCAAAATATAAAAAGACCATCAGACCATATCAATAAACCAGCAACATAGACCGACATCGCTAGTTTTGAAGGCAGAGTGATAAACATTAATCATTTTTTTTTCACAAGAGAAAAAACGTTGTTTTGAATATATTATATGAAGTAAAACAGTCCATGAAGTCATTACATTTTCACATATGAAGATTGGAACCCAAATATCCATCCAGAAAATTGGAAGTCCCACCCCAGACAATGATAGAAAAATACCCCATGTCACATACAGGGACATGATATAAAACCCAGTAACGGTCCACATGGAGATTATCGACAAATCTGAGAAAGCATCCAAATATGCCCGAGGCATCTATAAGAAACTGATGTTGTGCTGTTTTCTTCTTTTAAGAATGTGCTGGAGGCAGGCCCTATATCTTGGCTTGTCGCTGTCCTCTTCAGTAATTCTATGTTGATTATTTCGTTTCACTGATACTCTTTAACTGCTCTGATACTCTTTGACCTTTGTTCATCCTTTTATCCTTTTTATCATGATATACTGTGGTAAATAGGCAAAAATTTATGTAAGGATAATTTTTTACAAAAGTTCCATCATTTCTTCCCACCATTGAACTTCTGGCACTCTGGTCCTTTGCAACTTTCTTAGTGTTTCATCGGCCTCAGTACATCTGAAGAAATCAGGCTGATTTGGGAACAAATGATTTACTTCATGCTCAAGATAAAATAAATTCTCCAATCTGTCATGAAGGTTTTTCCCTGTAGGCAATGCTGCTGTTGATGAACTGGTTGAAGAACTAGCTTGATTATTAGCATATTTGTCCAATTTTTCAACATAACTATCAAGGTCCATTAGCTTATCTTCTGCAACTATAGGATTGGGCAATCCTCTATTTAACAAAATATTCAATCTTTCTCTGAAGGCAATGATTTCTTCTTGCATATCTGAGCACCTTCGTTCTAAATTCTGTACCAGAGTTCTTTTAGTAAAAAATCTCTTTATTTCCAGAATTGTTCTGATCCTGTTGTTGAGTCTCAAATCTGCATCTTTCCTATACACCTTTCTAGAAATTTTCCATTTACCTGGACCTCCTAAGCTATCAATATCATTGCATATTAATCATAAAAGAGCATTTAAAGTGGTTTTTAACTATGTTTTGTGTCTGTTGTTTGAATTAGATTTTTGCTCATTAAGCTGCGGAATCTTGTCACTTTCCGCAGCTACTGCAACTTTCCGCAGCCATTTTGTTAAAGTCTATATTGCAGGTGTCTTCAGGCAAATTGAGCCACATGGGCAAGTTGGAAATGACATGGATATGGATCGAGTCCTATTGGCTCAGTGAAATTCACCTAAGAAGGCTGTGGTCAAAGGTGGTCAAGCGGTAGTCAACCGAAGAGTCCCACGGTGACATAACTCTGTTTTTCATCACGTGAAGACTTGCGTGGCCGTTTCTAAATCACGGGAGACATATCAACACCTGTAAACGGCTCCATAAGCCGAATCCAACGACCACTCTCCATAGATTTAATCTTCACGGCAGCCATGATGCTAGATTTCTAGACGTGGTGGTTCACGTGTCTTGTATCAGCGCAGAATGTAGGAAATTAGTTATGACATTCTCTGTTATAAATAATGCGTTCTCGTATGCATAATAGTTAGTTGCTGTAATGTAATTTGCTGGATAGAAAGCCCACTATGCCGTGACATTGTTTCTTTGTTATGACTGCATTTTAAATATATGAGAAGACTCTGTTCATAAGCATAATTCATGTTTGATAGCTGCTTCCCGAGGATTGTGCAGAAAACCCCTGCACACGCCGAGGTTTTGTGTATTATTGTATAGTTTCATGCTTCGTTTCCTTACGTTCATTGTGCCATAGTCATTCACGTGTATATATTATATTTCTTATGGTATTAACATTTTGTTTCTGTTCATAATTTTTCATACTTTATACTGCTGTTAACTGATCAGTGTTTTTGTTCAAGATTATAGTAGGCAGCCCGGGTATTTGCACATAGTTTAAAATGACTAATGACATGGAATCAATATTGTCCTTCTGCTGATTTCTTTTTCTTAGTTTTTTTTTAATCCAGCACTATTTTATTCATTTCAGTTTTGTACATTTGCTTTACTAGTTAGTTATATATTAAACTGCTCATGTCATTATCAGTTACCTCCGAAAGCCATAGCGAGACTAATAGTGAGGGATTGAAGTATGAGTGTGTAGTTTGATATTAGTTTATTTTTCTGCAAGTTAGATATTAAATTTCTCATGTCATTATCAGTTACCTCCGAAAACCATAGCGAGACTAATGGTGAGGGATTGAAGTATGAGTGTGTAGTTTGATATTAGTTTATTTTTCTGCAAGTTAGATATTAAATTGCTCATGTCATTATCAGTTACCTCCGAAAGCCATAGCGAGAATAATGGTGAGGGATTGAAGTATGAGTGTGTAATTTGATATTAGTTTATTTTTCTGCAATTAGATATCAGATTGCTCAAGTTGTTTATGATTACCTCCGAAAGGCATAGCGAGACTAATGGCAAGGGGTCAGAATATGAGTTGATGTAATTTGGTTTTAGCTTTACTTTTCTTGCAATTCTTGGATTTCTTTGAGTACAGTTTATTTTGTATTTAGACAGCAGCAAGGATAATGGGTTTCATGATCAATAGTTCACTGTTTGTTTAACTAGTATAGTGGCACATTTTCATTTTATTTTAGGAATTAATTTTGTCATTGTATGTTTCAAAATCCTTTTGAAGTTTGAAGTTTTGGAAATCATTATAAAGGAAATCATTGCCTTGAACAATCATAACCATACTTGTCTTTTAGAATTTCCATCTCACATTAGGAAACCAACCAAGATAAATAAAAAACTCAAAAACGACAAAAAGTAAAAGATAGGTTATCTTGCACATATAGTGCGCCACACTTCGTCAGCTTACGAATCCCGGATTGACAAATTAATGTAACAATTTAGGACACACTAAATTGACCAAACATTTTGGCGCCGTTGCCGGGGAAGTGTAACTAGGTAGCCAATTTCTTAAAAAAAAAAGGGAAAATTGATAACTTCTTGAAGTATGCTCTCCTCTTGCACCTAGGGTGATCTGGAGGATCAGAAAAGAGAGTTATTGGTTCAATAATTTCTTAAGTATGCTCTCTTCTTGCACTTAGTGTGAACTGGAAGATCAGAAAGAGAATTATTAGCCCAACTTAAAAAAATAAAAATGACATGCATAGAGCAAGAGATTCTAGGGGAAGGTTTATAGCTAGAGCCAAGAGTTCGATTTTCACAACTCCATCTTCTTCAAGGCATAGACAAGATTCACCACCATCTACCCCTAGCCTTAAGATTCTTGGAATTCAAGGAGCAGCTGAATTAGAGGATTCTCCTATACCATCTACCAAATCTCATTTAGAAGATGACCCTTTCTTTACTTCTACAGGAGAATATATTGTAATTAAAGAAGTAGAATCACCTGAAGAAGAAAAGGAAGAGACTCCTTCCCATCCTCCCTTGATAGACGAACCAGAGGACTTTGAGGACTCTAAAGAAACTATCATGGCAGAGGAAATAATAGATGGATTTGGAGGTAGAGGTAGAGGTAAAGGAGGAGGAAACAATGGAGACAACAATGGTGGAGGTGAAGGTAATAATGGAAGAAATAGGGAAGGAGACAACTTGTTTGGATTCCCTATAGTTGATGAGGAAACTCATACAACGATGAAAAACATCTCACCATCTGTCCTCCCCAACTTTTATGGATTGCGAAGTGAGGATCATGAAACATTTCTGTTTGAATTTGAAGTCGTGTGCCGAACCTATGACTATATGGAAGAATCTCAAAAACTCAAACTGTTTCCTTCAACATTGAAGGTAGCCGCTTTGAAATGGTTCATGGGATTAGCCACCCAATCTATTAGGACTTGGAATGATATGAAACAAACATTTTTGGATAGATACTTGGACTATTGCATGCCCACCAATCACAAGGATGAGGTATTCAAAATGGTGCAAAAAGAAGATGAAAATTTGGAGGATTTACTTGAAAGATTTCAATACAACTTAAAAAGAGCAAAGATGAGAAACTTAGATTATGAAAATTTGAAAGCACTTATATTAAAAGCCATAAGAGATGAATGGATAGATATTTTAAACATGATGGGGAAAGGATACATTTCTCAACTTCCACTTTGTGACATAACAGAACTATGTGTCCATCTCTCAAGGGGAAAATCTAAAATGGGAAAAGGGCCTAGAGATCCTTCTCTTATCAGGGCAAACAAATCTGCAACTGGATCAGTAAGTAGGGCAGAGATTGGAAATATGCTTGATGAATTCAAAGCTGATATCTTAGGGAGCCTTAGTGAACAACTAGACACCCTTAAAATTCAAAACAAGCATAAAGCAGAAACTGATGCTCTAGCCATCTTTTGTTCGAAATGTAGGAAGAAACATGCTTTAAGGGAATGTCCCTTGGATGAAAAAGTTGTAGAAACATGTATGACTTGCTCAGAGAATCATGAGAACAAGGATTGTCCTTCAATTCCTGGACTCAAAGCTATCTTTCAAGAAGATCCAAATTCAGTAGAATCTCTCTGTTTTGTTGCAAGAAGACCTTGGCAGGGGCAACAAACTCAAGGGTTTAACAACCCTATGAATTCTCAACCCCCACCAAATTGGAATCCTTGGCAACAACCTTGGCCCCAACCTCAAAATTCATATCAATCATGGGTACAAGGGATGCAAAATCCTTATGGGAGATTTTCTCAATTTTATCAATATCCTCCATATTTTCAAAATCAACAAGCTCCACAACTTCCAAACCCAAATCCACAACTTTCATTTCCATTTCCACAACAACAACCTTCTCAACAAAATCCAAATCCTCAACTCGTGCTTCCATTCCAACAAAAGACAAATCAACTTCCAGCTCAGCCATTGCCAAATCCTAACAATAAAAATCCTCAGAATACTTACATGATAGAAGGACAACAATTTCCTACCTATATGATTGTTCCTCTCAATGATGTACAACTCAGGTCTGGTAGAGTTTTAGAAAAACCTTCTATAGATGTCGAAGAACAAGATACCTCTGAGGAGGACTCTCTTAAAGCCAATAAAGGTTCTGAGGAAGCATCTCTTCAAAACTCAAACATTCAAAAAGAGAAAGAAAAGTTAACACCCACAACTCCTATAGTTGAGCAACCTGCATCTTTATCCACACCTCCTTTCCCTGAAAGATTACAAATTGATAAAGGGGTGGAAAAACAAATCTTGTTGCCTAACTATGATTTTCTAGATGAATTAAAGAATGTTTGTATCAAGATTCCCTTGCTACAAGCCATTCGAGAGATTCCTATTCTAGCAAAAACAATAAAGGAGTTGAGTCTTAAAAGACCAGGAAGGAAACTAAAAGACACAAGAAGAATCCACCTGGTAGGAAAAATTGTAGATATCATGATGGGAAAAATTACCATGCAGAAGTATGTAGATCCAGGAAATCCAATTGTCAAGACACATATAAATGGGATAGAAATTCCAAACACATTGATTGACTTAGGGGCTGCTATCAACATTATGAGTAGACAGACTATGGAACAGCTAAAACTTCCTAATCTTATTTTTACACCTACTTTACTGCAACTTGCAGATCGATCAATTATCAAACCAGATGGTGTATTAGAAGATATTTCAGTCTCCTTATATTCTTGGGAATATCCAGTAGATTTTATGATTTTGACTCCCAAGAGTAATCTAGGAGGGCACCCACTTATCTTAGGAAGACCTTGGCTAGCCACAGCTGATGCTTTTATTAGTTGTAGATCTGAGGATATGTACATTTCTAATGGTAATTCGACAAAGAAATTCAATTTGTATCCTCCAGCAAAAGCAATCACAGAAGTAGGAGAAAATGAATGTGTCGATGATGAGGACACTATACAACTTGTCTTTACCATTTCTGAAATCAGTGAGGATAGTCAAATTCTGAACACATTATAAAATTTTGAGACATCTTCAGAATATGACCCCACACAATTTCAGTTGGAATCTGACATAGAATATTTATCATCAAGACAAATGTATCTTTACTCTATGGAAGAGTTCGATAGTTCTACTATTGAGATTTTTCCAGGAAAAACATTGAATATCAACAAAAATTTGGAAAAGTCACAACAAGAAGAACTAACCAAAATCTTGCAAAAACATTCTACAGCATTTGCATGGGAGTATACTAACATGAAAGGTATTGATTCTAAGACTTGCATCCATCATATCTATATTGAAGAAAATAGTAGACCAATCAGACAACCTCAAAGAAGGATGAATCCAAATCTTAGGGAGATAGTGAAAGAAGAGCTCCAAAAATTACTCAATGTAAACTTCATTTATCCAATTTCAAATAGCCGATGGGTTTCTCCTTTGGTTATAGTACCTAAAAAGAATGGTAAATGGAGGGTATGCATTGATTATAGGGAATTGAATAAAGCAACTTTGAAGGATCACTTTCCTTTTCCCTTTATCGATCAGGTATTAGATACATTAGCAGGCAAAAAGTACTTTTCATTCTTGGATGGTTTTAGTGGCTATAATCAAATTCAGGTAGCACCTGAAGATCAAGATAAGACCACATTTACCTGTCCATGGGGAACTTTTTCCTATCGAGTGCTTCCTTTTGGGTTATGTAATGCACCCACAACATTCCAAAGAGCAGTACTAGGAATTTTTTCTGATCTAATCCATGATTGTGTAGAGGTTTATATGGATGATTTTACAGTTTATGGTAATTCATTTGAAGAGGCATTATAAAATTTGGAAAAAGTCCTTATAAGATGTAAATTAGCAAACCTTTCATTAAGCCATGAAAAATGTTTTATGATGTTTACTGAAGGTATTGTTTTGGGGCATCATATTTCAGGAGATGGGATTAAGGTTGATAGATCAAAAGTTGAAGTCATCTCCAAGTTGCCTATTCCAAATTGTCAAAGAGATGTTAGAAGTTTTCTAGGATTTACTGTATACTATAGAAGATTTATAGAAAAATTCACTAAAATAGCATCTCCACTCTTCAAATTACTTACAAAAGACTGTGAATTCAAATGGGATCATGATTGTCAATCAGCGTTTGAAACTTTGAAAACAAGAATATCTGAAGCACCTATCTTGAGAGGACCAAATTGGAAACTTCCTTTCCATATTTCTACAGATGCTTCAGATACAGCTCTAGGAGCTGTGTTGGGTCAAAAGGATTTAGTCCCTTATGCCATTTACTATACCAGTAAAAATTTGACTCCTACTGAGTTGAACTATACTGTAACTGAAAAAGAGTTTTTAGTTGTTGTTCATGCAATCAATAAGTTTAGACATTATATAACAGGCTATGAAACTTTTATTCATACTGATCATTATGCGATTAGATATCTAATGAACAAACCTGTTACTAATGGCAGAGTGACAAGATGGCTCCTACTTTTGCAGGAATTCAATATTACTGTGTTGGATAGACCAGGGAAACAAAATACAGTAGCTGATTTCTTGTCTAGGATTCGGAATACTAAAGAAGATTCTCCTGTAGAGGATAAGTTTCCTGATGAATACTTGTTTGCAGTAACTATTAAGACTCCTTGGTATGCAGATATTGCTAACTATTTGGTTACGGGGAAACTGCCTTCACATTTATTTCCAAGTGAAAAACGAAAAATTATTCAGGAGAGTTCAAAATATTCATGGATTTCTAACGAATTGTTTAAAACAGGGCCAGATCTTGTGATCGGAAGATGTGTCAGGGAAGATGAAATGCCTGATATTCTTAAGGCATGTCATGATGAACCATGCGGCGGACACTTTGCAGACAAAAGGACGGCCTATAAAATCCTTTCTTTGGGATATTATTGGCCTTCCCTCTTCAAAGATGCAAAACAATATGTCAAAAGGTGTGACAGCTGCCAAAAAGTAGGGAAACCTACCCTTTCAAATGAAATGCCATTGCAAACACAGGTACTCATCGAACCCTTTGAAAAATGGGCTTTAGATTTCATTGGACCTATTAATCCACCATCTAAGCAAAAGAAGTATATTGGTTTGTACTGATTATGTTACTAAATGGGTAGAAGCCAAAGCATTAGTGTCTGCTACTGAAAATTCAGTTGTTAATTTTCTTTATGAGGATATTTTTACTCGCTTCGGTGTTCCAAGAGAAATTGTGACAGATCAGGGAAGCCAATTCACATCCAACCTGGTGGAGAAGCTGATGAAAGAATACAAAATCAAGCATAGAAGATCTACTCCTTACCATCCGCAAGCAAATGGTCAAGTGGAGTCTACAAACAAATTTCTCGAAAATATCATCACCAAAACTGTTCATCTTCATAGAAGAGATTGGGCGGAAAGGCTTCCTGAAGCCTTGTGGGCCTACAGAACTACATGGAGAAATACAACAGGACATTCTCCCCATGAACTTGTTTATGGGAAAGAAGTCCTGCTCCCCATTGAGTTCCAAGTCAAAACCTTCAAGATGGCAGTTCAGTTGGGGATGGATCTATCAGAAGCCCAAAAGCATATAATGGAGCAGTTGAATGAGCTAGATGAGATCAGACAAGAGGCAATTCTAAGAACTGATTTAGTTCAATATCAAAGAGCTAAATGGCATGAAAAATACATCAAAGAGAAGAAGTTTCAAGAAGGATATTGGGCATTGCTATTTGACTCCAAGTTTAAAGATTTTAAAGGAAAATTTCAGACTCATTGGCTTGGGCCATATGAGATTGACAAGATCTTTAGCAATGGAGCGGTAAGAATCAAGACCATTGATGAATTTCAAACTCCTCTTATTGTGAATGGCCACAGATTAAAGATCTATCATAAGGCACTCTCAAAAAAGGAATTTGTCAAGATGTTTCAAGATAATTCTGCAATAAGGCTGGTGCAGAAGAATCCTTCTTCTCCACCAGCCTAGTCTTTGTTCTTTTCAGTTTCAAGTAAAAAAATAAAAATAAAAATAAAAATGTATAAGCCTGAAAACCAATCACTGATTGGCAGTTTTATACAGAAAATGTAGGGTGAAAATCAGGAGCACCTGACACCCTATATTTTCCAAAAAAAAAGATTTTCTCTCTCTCTCATTTCACAAGTTTTATGACAACCCACTCCATTTCATTTCACTTCATTCCACTTCATTCCACTCCACTTCATTTCATTTCACTTCATTTCATCTATTTCATTTCATTTCACCAATAAAATTTTTCGTTCATGACCATTTTCATTCAGTCAGTTATCATCCATCTATTTCCATTCACCCAAATAATTACTGTGTCAGTTTCCGCAGCTGACACCAGTTTCCGCAACCAGAAGCAGTTTCTGCAGCCACCACTCTGTTTTTAAAAAATTCACAGTCAGATGTTAGTTCAACAATCATGAAATCAAATGCAGGTATGAAGACATATTATGAAGACATGGGGCATTCAAAGACATCAATGAGGAGCAACTGATTGAAGACCAATGAAAAATGGCAAGAATTCCAAGGTATGAGTAAAAATTTATTTCAAATGGCATTCAAGCACATTTTTACATAGTTATAAACCATAGCTCCATTATATGCAATGATTGCGTTGATAACTCCATAGCCATCCCACGATCTTTATACGATTCCCCCACAATCCTTGCATTCATTTCTAAACGGCCTCATAATCAAGCCTCCGGTCTTCACTAGTGTTTGGCTATACGTTG